>VWYO01016492.1:117931-135211 GCA_013400275.1 Rhadina sibilatrix | reverse complement strand
TTTTTTTTTTTTTTTTTTTTTTTTTTTTTTCTGCAAGGGAAGAGAGACACAAGTTCTTCTTTCCCTCCAAAGTTCTAAATACCTCAATGGAAGTCCAGGTTTCAAGGCAGCTCCTTGTTCAAGCAAGGAGAACGCAAAGCCAAAGCATGAGACAAACTATTTGATCAATACTTTTTGATTTCATTAGCTTTGGACCATGCTTGAAGTTGATGCCTTAGAGGAGTTGCCACAGGCAAAATTCAGTTTGCAAGAGGGATGGCTTTCACCATCTGAGAAATAAAAAAAAAAGATCCAAAGCTTGGAGGGACTGAGGACAATTTACCACCTAGAGAGACTTACCTTCAGCAAAGCAACAGTCATCTGACTTACCTAATAGTGGAACTCCTATAAAGAAAAGAGCTATCACAGCAAACTTATTTATATATTTTGTGCCATTTCACCTTAATTTTTCAACTTACTTAATACATGCTACTTATCTTTCTTCTGTACCTTGCAAAGTCAGTTCTTCAGATAGGAGGCCAGTATTGCCCAGCAGCCACCATCATAAAACTTCCCATCTCTCTCCAAAATGAGTCACAAAAGCCATTTGCTGCACATAAAAGCTTGTCACTTCCTCCAGTTTATTCAGTTTTATCTAAAAAACAAGATCTTGATGCATATATATGAAACAGAGCTGTGAACAGAGCACACCAATATCTACCATATTCTAAGGTCTATTTACACTTGCCAATATACATATATTAATCCTAATGTATTGGATCCGGAACAGAAGCTAAAAGCCAGGTCATAAGGCTTGAAGCAGCAGTCTGGGTACAAGTCCAAATTTGGCAGTTTAAACTCATATATAATAATCATTACTCAAATCCAGTGAAGGGAGGGCAGACCTTAAATCCCTATTAGATTTACTGACTTAACTGATATTTAGTTTATTAATTTCTTTTTTATCTTTACAGATCCTGTCACCAAGAATTCAAAATGTAGGTTCTTAACCTAAGGAAATGATGACTGCAGTTGAACGCTTGCTTTATTTCATTAATGACACCTCCAAGATGGGTCAAGCACCCCTGTAGACTCGAGAGCCAGATCCTGCATTTCATCCCCAGAGGAGCAGTGAAGCCTGCAGTGGAAACTGAATCGAAGTCAGGAGCTGGCAGGTGTCTCCCCACCCAATCCCATCGTACCCTTTTACACACTACTCAATGTCTGCTAACACATCCTTGGCACCCACATTACAGTTTGCTCACTGCTGGTCAAAAAGATGCATGACAGAGAGCAGTTAATGAGTTCAATGGGAAATAAATTAAATCAAATCACGACCTCACAGCATCGACAGTGCATTAATCTCTCACACCAAAGCTGTGCAAGCATACAGCTGCAAGACCAGAGCTCTACAGGCACTTACTGTGAATCCCCCCCTATAGACACTGAGGGAAAGCCCAGCTTTTGGATATGTTCCACTCTCCAGCAGCCAGGACCACACACAACCTGCATCTCTGAAACTCAGCTTCATCTTTCGTCTTTGACACCATGAGAGCAGCACCACAAGCAGACCTCTGCAGCTCCCAGTACCCAGGGCTAACCTTTAATCTTCTCACAGGAGGGTAGGCAAGGTGTGAGTACAGCACTGTGAACAGCTCTGGTCTCAAAGGCGTGCAGTTATGCACACATGCAAGGATGTGACAGAAAAAAATGTAGGGATATCTGCAGTTCTGCCAGGGTCCTGACTACCTGCTCTCCTTCCAAGTGATCAAGGGAAAAACTCCCAGATCCCACATGCTATGTGAAGTGTTGTTACTGGAGAAGCTGCCAGTTTTAGTCCAACCAAAGTCTTCAGTGTTTGGAAAATGAGACGCTCTTAAGCACCTCCAGATCATCTGACCAGGGCTAATGTAGGTAGGCTGGGGGTCAGCTGGACTCTGCCCTCACCAAATCCAGCAGCAGGAGAGCTCTGCCAGGCAGCCAGCAAGGATTGCAGGCAGGAGACCCACCATGACCACTGCGGCCTAAATGTGTCTGTAGTACAAGAGCACTCTGGGAAAGAATGATTTGCCTTCCATTTTCAGGGTCACACATCACCTTTACTGCCAAGCAGGTGGTAAGGTCAAACTACAACTGGGGAAAAGCAATTACAAGAAAGAAAAAAAAGGAGACAGACCCTTCCTAGTAACTAAATGAAGGTAATAAAAACAGTAACTGATCCATAAAGTGAGGAGGAGTGGGGGGCCAGGAATCACAGCCAACCTCTGAAGTCCAGAGAACGTGGGAAAACCCGACTATTTCAAACTTGCCTAGCACATAAGAATTGCTTTTGTCTGTGTTAAAAGCTGCACTGCTTTCACCACCAATGTGACGAACAATTACAAAAGGAGAAATCTCAACGATAAAACGCTGAACTACGCCATGCCAAAAGGCTGCTGTCCCACGCCAGCAATATTCAGGGCTGGACTGTGCTGCCCACTCACAGCCACTGTCCACAGAACAGAACAAAAGCTGTGTCACTACCCTGTATGCAGAAAAAGAGACAATAGCTCCCATAAAAAGCCATGCAAAGCTTTTTAGTGAGATGTCTGGGATCTGAACTGATCCACCCCTTAAAGCTTTAATCAGCTGTGCAGTCAATTGGCATACCACCATTTTAATATTAACCCTTTTAATTATCCATCTGAGCACTCTTCCCTAACCCCACAAAGAAGGGCACTGACCCCATACTCTGTCCCACGTCTGTACAACATATGAAAACATTTTGGTACAACGCATCATGTCTGTATGGGAAATCAGCAGAAACTGCCCTCATCTCATGTGTGCTTTTCTGTATGGCTATTTTTACTCCACAGATCTCTTCAGAGCCTTGCTAGTGGCCAAGAAAGCTGCTTGACCACAGCAGCTGGGCAGGATGAGTCAGGGCACATGAATGTCTTTTAACCCCTCTGCACCTGTGCACTGAGAGTAATTGGCTGCTTAGCTGAACACAGCTGGGATTAGTTCTCTCCCATGGAGGAAAACTCATGCATTCCCAGCAAGGTCAAACCTTCCTAGTTCTCAACATCCTTCAGCAAGGTTTAAGGGGGAAAAAAATGCAAAAAAGAGAGAAAGAAGCCCCAAATATAAGGTAGACTTTCCAAATGACTGACAAAGAAATGCAGCCATCAGAGCACAAAACATGTTGTGATGGCACAGCACATAATACGATATAAATCGAGCACACACCAGAGTCTCAGCTGGCTTTTATGCTTTGCAGAGCCCACAACTTTTGAATTCAATAAAATAATAAGCACCCTGACCTTAATGCAGTCATCAACACTAAATAAAGCCAAGCACAGTTGTGCTCCTTTGATCAGTCTTTTCATAAAGGCAGTATAAATAGTGTTGCTGCTTTTCCATATCCTAAGAGGCTTTTTCATTTGGAAAGTGTTACATGGGCACACCAGGAAAATAAGTAATGTTTTGTTTCTTTTTTCTTTTGGGCTTTTTGTTGTTGTTACTTTACAAACTGTAGAGAGAAAAGTTAAACAATCAGCTCCCAGTGATCCAAACAATGTGTTTACATAAGGGTTTACCAAAAAAAAAATGTTACTCTACATTCAGATATTCTGTGGTCCTGCCAAGTGTCTCTACAGACTAAAGTCCTCTGAGACACAGACTTGTGCTATAACGTTTCTGGCCAAAGCATTTGAATTTTAAAAGCCAAATACAAAGAGAGAGAACCACAGCCAGCTTACAGCATTGATCCCTGGTGTGAAGCAAACTGCAGGGTTTGGCTTGCTTGGGTCAGTGTTTCTGACTCCTCACCATCATTAAGAAGGCAGGGATGGACCCAATCATTCCTGTAGCTATAAGGATTTTAGCAGCCTTCGCCATTACCTGTCCTACATTAGCTTGAAGAGTATCCAGCATGTCCCTGTGGCTGTCAACCAGGCAGGACTCCCATGCTAACCTGCTCTTTTAGCCATGTTCAGCACAGCGCCTGCAAACTTTTGGCAACTCCAGCCTCTCCAGGAATAACAACCCCCAGCGATGCCAGTCAGCTTAGGTCCTCAAGCCAAGCTGATTTCTTTCCACATAGTCTTTCCACAGGTTTTCACAATGTCCCAGTAATTCAATTAGCATTGCAAAAAAATTAGAAAGGCATTCAACTTCTAGTTTTGCATCTTAAAACCAAATATGGACGTATGTGTTTTAGCCAAGGGTTATAGCCCGGCCTCGCACATGCTGTGCAGTAGTGTGACCCAGCTTTATCCCATTTAACACATTTCTGCTAATAAGTAAAAAAAAAATACTTCTTTATGTAACAGTTACTATTACAGCCATTACCCTTCCAGCTGGTGCAGACATGCTCTGGAAAGAAGCTGTTATCACAAAGGTGGTATTTTAAAATACTACCATGCACAGAAAAGAAATGTAATCACAAAATGGAAACATTTTATTCTTGCCATGATGGAACACACTGGCCCTTACCAGGGAGTATTGAAGCCTGTGACACTGCTCAATGTTTTGATCCAAGTCAAACACAGGCTACTCAGAGACCCAATAGAGCACAACAGTGAAAAATACCACTGATCTTCAGAAAGGTGGGTAAATAATACAAATAATCCTGGATAAATCACACAAAAAGAGCAAGGAAACAAATCTGAGTTTACACATCTCAGGTACCTGAGTGACCTGTCTGTTTGGGCTAACTTGACAGAATACCAAGGGTCTGAAATGAACATTTGAATCCTTTCCTGACTCAGTGGCTTAAGGCAGCATCAAAGGAATATGAAAAGAAGGAAGGTATTTCCCCTTATTTGTCAAATGGCTCTGTATTTCCATATCCTACATCTCGTTTTCTCGCTTCTTCACCTCAACCATGAGTTCCCTGTGCCCAGCAACCTTCCAGAGCCTGACCTCTCCTCTATCTGTAAAAAATACCTTCAAGCCTCAACAAGTATAGAAGAGACTTTTTTACACTAAGTGTGAGGGTTCACAATGCAGTCACAGAAAACCAAACCTACAAAATATTGGAAGTCACCAATCACAGACTCAGTTTAAAGGGGCTACATTACTGAGAGCAGCCCTGTACAACATCAACTCAGCCACCAGTTTAGATGAGAAAAATTCTCTCAGGAGCAGAATTTCAGAGATGCACAGCCCTGAGAGTTGCCTGTCATGCCTTTTGGGAGCTCACTTCACCCTCTACTTGTGGGGAATCATCCTTTCAGAATGCAAGTCCCAAGAGTTGTTGTTGCTTTTTTTTCCTAAAAGCGATTTTTCCATTGTCAGTCCTTTAACAATGCTACTTTTTTACTTTTTTTATTTTTTTACAAAAGCTTTATAATCCCCTTCTTTTTCATCTGAGTGGAAACCATTATATGACAGCTTTAAACTTTTCTTTCTTTAAACCCAGCACTCCCTCCTCAGCTATAATCCTCCTATTGGAAAGATCAGTTTGCAAGCCCTTGCCTCCAGGCAGCCACATCACAGCAGCGATTACAGACCCAAAAATCCAATCAAAACTCCTCATCTTTTAACTCAATGGCCATGACTTTAATTGCACGACAATAACAACAAGAAAATTAAGTGACAATTTGAAGTTATAAACTGCTCCCAACCCACGCCATTCATTTTGTCTCCAGGGTCCTTGAACTCCAAGGATGGCACATCTGAAAACACCAAAATGGCTTTGACATCAGTGTCCCATTTTTAAACTCTCCCAGGCACACTGGCTTCTGAGACCTTTTGGACTTTTGATCACCCTTCAGCTCAGCCTGGCTTTCCTCCTCCTTCCAATTTTATCCACAATGGCAAACACTTAATAACTACAGAGGCACACTCGAGTTCTTGCATTTTCTTTGTAGCATGATATGAACAGTGCCTGCGTATAACTAAAATGGTGGAATTGTAGCTCTAAAATTAGAACTAAATTTTACCTCCAATTCTGTGAAATCAGAACTGAAGAATTTTTTGTGGGGAATAAAAAGATAGCAAGTTAGCAGTGCCTGAACTAAAGCTGGATTGGTCTTCCCCTCAACAAAAATCAGGGGCATATATTATTTATATTTCAGGGACAATGCAGTCAACACAATTTTGAAATGGATGAAAAACACAAACCACTCCATTTTTAAGAACTGCAGTGAAGTCAGAGGAATTGCCACCATCCAGAACAAATCAATGACACACCCTGAAATCAGCCAGTTCCGAGAGCAGAGCTTGGGTCAGTCTGCCGCGATCACAGGGGAAAGCTGCAAAGTTCAGCTCAGGATCCCATTAGTCGCAGCTATGCTTCAGGTCTGCTTTTCTCTTGTAGAAAACACAGGGCAGAAAAAAACCCTTGTGGAGTTCCCTGTCTGCTCCCTCCTTCACGGTACATTCCAGCCCCAGAAATTCTCACTTCTATAGCACAAATAATCCCCCATCAGTGCAGTGTCATTTCTAGAAGCACCTGGCACAGCTGTGCTGCACTACTGCAGTGGCACATACACAGACAAGACTCTCCCAGGTGTGTTCTTCCCTGCATCCTTGAACAACCAGGCATCAGGGCTTCAGAGGCCATGGTACCCCCAAGCTGTACACCCAGCCTACAAAAACCCTGAAATCACTTTAGGTGGGAAGCAAAAGTTAATCCCCACCATCCAAAACCTTCAAATTACAGTTTTGCAAANAAAAAAAAAAAAAGGTAAAATTTTGAAAAGGAAGAGCATGAGATACCGAGGCAGTTGTTTGAAAGCTCTCTCCTAATTCACTTAACACAGAAGCCAATTCTTATTTCACAGTACTGCCCATTTGGAATAAAGTCACAAAAGTGGGGGACTCTCTCACTTTCTTATTTTTCCTTCTCTCCTTGTTCTAAACTCTTTATTTTTTTCCTTTCCTAGACAAGAAGTCTCACTCTGCACCACTGACCCAACCTCATTCTAACTATATGGCAGATAGCTGCATGCCTTGTTGGATCTCTTATAGACATCACAACAGACAGTACCAGCATCACTTCCTAAACACACCCCCTCACCAGCAATTTGTTTTGCTAATTATGGATTTGTCTTTGGAACAGACAATAATCAATGGGATGTAATAAACATACACAAATCCTGTTCATAACAGCCTTTTGTCAAAAAGGCACCCTGATGACACAAACGGGAGCTGGGAACATCATGGCACAGAAAACTTGGATGCACTTGTGTGCAGGCTGAAGTGTCCAAGCTGGCTTTGTACTCTCCAACCACAAGTCTATGGACTTGCCCACAGCATCAATTATTCTGCTGCCTCAGGCCACAGCTTAGCAAGAAAGTAAATCTAGTCCTGAGTACCATAAAGTAAGCATAAAATCATACCAACTACACTATGCGAAGGGCCAAGTTACTGCAGCTACAGAACCCAAGCCTTCATTTTTCAAGTATCATAAAGCAATCCAAATATTGCATTGGGTTTTTTTTTTCTCTAAATCTCCATTTAAGGAGTCTCTTGTGTACTTCTTCATGTCTTTTACACAGCAAATTCAAATTTAATTGAAAATGAAACTAGTAAACAACTATTAGAATCTAATTCCAAAAGCAGCTTCCATGAGGCAAAGGTACAGAGAAAGGAAACAGTTGAGAAGTCCTGAAGAAGGACAGCATCCAAGGGGGAAGAGATGTCTGTATTTCTTTATCCATGAAGTGAAGCATTATTTGTAGTGCCTTCAAATTTTGTTTGGTATGTCAAAGAAAGCCCCATAAGACTTCAAGTTCTTCAACTCAGCTTCTTGTCACATCATCATACCCTACAACTATACTTAGCAACTGCAAAGCACCCTTCAGGTAAGATGCAATGGCTGATTTAAAAGCTTTCACCATCAAACAAAGGACATGCAATGAATACAGAAGTGAGGAAGCAATTAGTATTGCTGAAGACATGTTGTTGAAACCTCCAGCTTTTTATTTGATTGTCAAATAAAAAGGGGTCTAGGCAGCTTTAGTCAAAACATGGTTGTGGTTGTACTCTAAATATCAAGTACATGTAACTAAATCTAACCTCCCAGTACTTTGAGCTAAAAGTATAATCACAGTGCATCTGGCATTTAAATAAAATAACCATTAGCACAGGAAACACACAGGATAAAAGCACCAGGTCAAGAAAAGACAGATGAATAGAGAGAAGCAGCATGGGACTGGATTTAATGCCATGTTTACTAGGGATCTGCTGCGTTAGAGAAATGTAGAGGAATTCCTCTGGCAGGCTGAGCTACAGGATTAAAAATGCTGGCTATGACTAAAAAAGGGAGATTTAATTATCTGTCTTAATTGGAGAAAGAGGAAAACCAGCTCCAACTTCAAGAAAGCAGCAAACTAAGAGCAGCTAGGACAACTACAGAGCTCTCAAGGCTTGAATGATTTTTCGTATTTCCCTTTAAAACATGCAGGTATCTATTTGTTAACTAAAGCAATAGAAAGGAGCTCTAGGATTTAAAAGGAGAAACATATTACTCGAGATGAATTGGATTAAACCACACCAAGACTACAGATTAGCATGAATTAGCCTCTACTGTCAGCAAGTCTTGGCAACGCTCCGACCCACCATTAGCAAACAACTCCATAAAATTTCTAGTCACATTCAAAATTAATCAAATTATTAATCAAATCACATACAGAACTGACATCAGCAGACACAAACCAATCATAGGAAAACTATCCTCCTCAAAGCAGACATCATGTCCAACCCCACTGACTCATGAAATGCTTTGCAGCAGGTCATTTGAGGGTTCTGTGCCTCAATAAAGTGAAAACCTGTATTTTTGTGCCTTCATACTAATTGCCACTTTAGATCTATACATGAAAACCACTATGGAAGTGATTACTAATAAATCACACCATGATATTCATAGCCCAAAATTCACTTTGCTCATCACTCAGCAGTGAATAAGAGCACTTTCTTCTTAAGTGTAATCCAATTTGTTGTGTCTGTTTTCATAGCAGCCACATTTACTTTCACAGTCAGATAGGGTTTCCATGATGTCCTTCTCATCACTGCACACCCCATGCCCTGGGTCGCCTATAGGGACATAACTGACAGCCCAGGCTGTTGCAGCTTTCATCAGTTCCTGCACTGGGATGTAATGTAAATGTACATCCCACACTGATGTGGGCTCCCCCATGGCCCCAGAGCCATGAGGAGATAAGAAACAAACAAGTATTTCATCAACAACCTGGGCTTAGCTCTCAGGCCTCATTGGTCCACCTGCTAAACTGGATTACCTAAAGCTGGATGCATCCCTCTGCTCCACACAGGTCACTAGCAGCCCTGTTGTGAAGAAACCTGTGATGGGATTACAGTGACTGCCTAAGGCCACTCAGCAAACCCATGGCAGAGCTGAAAGCAGAAGCAAGATTAAGACAAGCAGAATCAATGCCACCATGGTGCTGTGCCTCTATGCTTTTGCACGCTCATCCATGTGCCATGGCCACACAGCTGCTCCATCAGCAAACCAGGGATATGATGCAATTATAAAAAGCAGCCTCCCAGGGATGTGGCAGAGTCCATATTGCTGGAGGTTTTCAAGATGTGAGCATGCAGGGTATAGATAGATACCTATAGATAGATATAGATATAGGGCATGCATTGGACTAGATAGATAAACTCATCCCGTCCCCTATTCCCACAAAAAGCTGGACCAGATGATGTCTCAAGTTCACTTCCAGACTGGGCTACTGTATGAAAAACCAATCTAGGAGTGTAGCATAAAGGGTTTGTTTTCAACAGCACTGGTCCCTTGACCTGTTTGACCATGAATCCATGCCAACAGTGGCATCAGCACAAGGGCAGGGTGAGAAAGCATGGCCACAAGCAAGGCAAAGGGAGGAAAAACACGATATTCCTGTTTCCCTCTGAAAGGGTTCTCAGGAGGCTCCAGGAAGAACACCAAGTGCTAATCCGTCCCCAGGTTTCTACAGGAAAATAGTAAGTGTGCTAAGAGGCCTGAACATTGCTTTCACCAAACAACTGCTCTCTCACTTGTTGTGCTGCTTGCAGAGATGAATCACTGTCTCCTGAAAGCTGTAATTTACTGGGACATTAGCTGGCTCTTTGTGGTAGGCAGGTGAAACTGATGCCTCCCCACTTAATTGCCTGTTTTTCTTCAAACTCAAACCTGGTTGACTAGTAGCATCTCACAAACATTTCCAAACCCAAGAGACAGATTTAGTAACACCTTGCCTTGCTAAAACACTGCCCAGTTAAAAACAAGGTACCACTGGAGGAGTTCCTTAAATTCGAAAGCTTCCTGTCCTAACTGATCCCAGTGACCTGATTCCCAAGAAATAAGATCTTGTCTTTACCAAAGGTCTCAAATGTGGGCTGAGGAAGCATGAGTCAGATCAGATGCAATGAAACATCCACAGCTAATTAATAGGATGCATCTACTTTTCCTCTCATAAAAAAAAAAAAAAAAAAAAATCCAACAAAAAAGGCAAATCTACACTATGAAAGAGAAAGGATTTGGATTATGGGTTTAACAAGGTCCTTCCATGCAATTGTCTATGAGCAAGTGCCCCAACCCCAGAGCCCCAATCCCAACAAAGCCAGGAGTGACCTCCTCTAACCAATTTTTAATTATTTTTTTATAATTAAAGAGCAGCCACAAGAGCTCACCTGCACACTGTGCCTGTTGTGCATATGTACATGACTGGCAGGCACACCCAAAGATCACCTCACTGATCAGACCTGCGGGGAATTAGGTCTAAGAACATGCAGTTCACAAGTCACTGCAGCATGTCCAGGCATGAGATCAGCACTGAGCTTCCTGACCCAGCCACGAGGGCAGTGGCATCAAGCACGTGCTGCTACAAAGCAGCTGAGATGCCCTGGAAAACACAGCCTGAATCCAGGCCATGTGGGTAAGTCACAATGTGGAGCACACCCGGTGCCAGAGCTCATAAGCCCTTCTTGGTGCTTACACATGTTTTAATATGACTCTCACTAAAACTAAGCAGTTCCCAGGGGAAGGGGAGCAGGGGACACTGTGCCTTATTTCCTAGATTGTAAAGGAGATCAAAAGCACTTCCTTGGTTTAATTTCTGCATCTCATTAATCCACCATGAATAATCGGGTGCTGCGATGCTGAGAGCCACACAGATGGATATCTGAGCTGCTTATGGAATTGGAACTGAGAGCAAAATCCCATCCCAAAGCTTGGACTAAGTGATTATATGTTTCAAACATCACTCAAGAAGGTCTACAGCTACTTTTTATACACAAGGTCAGAATAAATGGAAACAACTGCCCTTCAGACTTGACAATCTCTCTTTTTGCATACCCTATAATTTCTATCCCTTTCTCCTTACAATTTTCCTCTGTTTCCGCTATTGGTTCACACAGTAGAAATAATCAGGATATTTAGGACAATTCAGCTTAGATCAGCTAATTCATTGTATCCTCTGGGCTAGAGGAATCACTAAAGACTAGAAAATTCAGAGATGTCATTTGTCAAAGGCACTTCAAGTGAATTTATTGTATAGATACAATGAGCTTATCAGGTGTTTCCCAACGGAGAGGCTATGAGTGGAGATCGATTTTCCCATTATAATACAATGCCCTTTAATCTAAATATATAAAGTGTCTGTGTCACATCATCACACATTTAGCAAAGGAAATTAAGGACACAAAGGAGAGAGGAGGCATGAATTCTCCAAATGTAGCACTGTCCAGACAGTAGGAAACACTGAAAATACTGTCTCGTGCATTTGGAGCTGAGCCTTTCTGAATAAATTAGCATTCAGCCAGCGAGGACACATGGAAGGAAACTTTGCAAAGTGCCAAAAACGACTTGTCTGAAAAGAATTCAGTAAATAGATTCCAGTGTCTGACAAGTGTAAGCTGCACTGAGTATTATCAGAGAGCAGTACCTCTTAACCATGCGGACTGATTTGCTAAATGGCAGCTCCTACCAGCTGAAGTCCAAGAAAGATAATCTGAAGGGTCCCAACAAGGCGAGACAGGAATGATCACAATGACAGATGCTGCCCAAACAGGGTACTCAGAAGTCATTGCATGAACCATATCAATGTGTTATTTATTTTCACAGACTCATTCCAGATTGTATTTCTGGCACAAGGGGTAAGATCAAGAGCATTTCTCTCAAGAAACTAAGCTAATGAGGATAATTAACGCAACTCCTAAATATATAAACTGTGCAGATAACAAGTCTCATTCAAATTTTGCTTTTCTAGCAAAAAAAGCAGATGGATTGATCTGACCTGTTCCATGAGATTTTTGCCTTGCCAAAAAAAGACCGTGTCCCTTTTAGCTAAAGAGCCATAACCAGGCCAGAAGTCCTCTTCAGGGCTTTGAGGACATTTCTGGCTCCACTTTAGCTTACTTCTTGACTTCTGCTTCTTTTGCCAACCAGCTGGCAGCTGTGGGAGAAGGGGACCCCCCACCCTGCTCTGGCTGGCAGCAGCATCCACACTATGTGCCCAGCCCATGTCCCACAGAAACAGGTTTCATCCTTTGAACAAAGAAGCAACGTAATGGGACTTTGATTCAAAACTCTGGATCAAGGCCAAGTTAGCACTTCAGCTGTGAGGTCTTCAGAGTGCAGGACTTCAAAAGATCAGCAGATACTAGACAAACATGTAATGCAGGGAAAAAATGAATAATGCAGTATTATTTTTTCTCATCCATTTCTCTGTATGGATGAGACATATCCAGGAAAATAATGTAGTACTTATGATCAATAATGCTTGAATTTTAACCAATTCTGCTATAGACCAGGAACCAAATAAATGCTTCATGAATAGGGTTCCTCTCACGAGGCCAATAAAGAATCACGGAATCAATTAGGTTGAAAAAGCCCTCTGAGTCCATCCATTAACCCAAGACTGCCAAGCCCACCACTCAATCATATCCGAGCACTGCATCTACATGTCTTTCCAACACCTCCAGGATGGTGGCTCCACCACTTCCCTGGGGAGCCTGTGTTTGACAACTCTTTTGGTGAACAACTTCTTTCCTAATACCCAATCTAAACTTCCTCTGGAACTGGAGGCTCTTTCTTCTTGTCCTGCCACTTGTTACTTGAGATAAGAGACGGACTCTCACCTACACTCTCCTCTCAGGTAGTTATAGAGAGGGATCAGGTTCCTCCCTGAAGCTCCCTTTCTCCAGATTAAACACCCCCAGCTCCCTCAGCCACTTCTTACCAGACTTGTGCTCCAGAGCCTTCACCAGTTCCACTGCCCTTCTTCAGAAATGCCGCAGCAAGAGAGGAGAGGAGCAGTCAAATTGTCACAACACAGATTAAATGCTTTTTGATCACAATGACTCACCTTAACTGGCAACTGTTGAGCAGATCTCAGAGTCCACCCTCAGGAGATATTCACCCAAACTTTACCTGTCTACACACACACATATTTCTGGACTCCCTTCTCATGTATTTGCTAAATGGCTCAGCATCTTCACTATTACCATGTCTGAAAATTTTTTTCTAGCCATCACCCATCAATCAAGCTCTCCCCAGCCTCTCATAAAGGTCACCAAGATCACATACACCAAATGCTGGTCATCCCTGCAAGTCACCCACAGCATGCAGGTCTTCCAACGACCAGAGGAGAAAGCGGTGAGTGGGAGCCATGCCTGTGTTCCTGCTTATCTCTTCCAGTCAGAGCAATCCATCCAGCTGCAAATAAAAGATTTACAGGACCCACAGGAATATCACATCCTGCCCTGAAACTGCTCTGAACCCTCTGACTGCTAAGAAATTATCCAAAAGCCTCATCTGCTAACAAATTTTGGCATCAGATGGGAGGCAGCACATGGCATGCTCCCAAAGTCTCCTCTCTCTGTTCTCAGTGCTTTTTAAAAAGGCACCCATAGAGTCAAATTAATATGGATTATATTTAAATGGTTTTTAAAATGCTTTCAGTGCACACAGGAAAAAAAAAGAATCTATCATGTGGAATCCCTGCCATTTAAAAGATATATTAAACAGAACAATATAGACTGCAACTGTCTTTACAATACAAACAGTAATTCTGTCCAGTGGTCCCAGCAAGGCAAGTGATCCCTGTCAAGTTCACATCTGGCATGGACATGGGTCAGATCTTTGCACACAAACCTGTGACTCTATTTACAAAGCAGGTACATATCCATGCATACTTGGAGCAGCACATGCTGGCAAGAAACAGAAGCAACACCACATTAAAGATACTGCTTGTATTTAGTAGCTGTCATAGTAGATTTTTAAATACTTAGAAGAGGTCACATCCTTTCATCAGTTTAATATTAAAATGGATTAAGATGTAACTATTTTGAATGGGGATTCCTAAAGTTGGTTGCTACAGCCCAGGTTTGGAGCCACACCCTCAGATGCTCTGGCTCAAAGCAGGTGAAAACCAAGTCCCTCACCCACTTCTATAGCCAGGACACACAGTCACCACTTTCATCTTTTCCCCTTGCTAAAGGATAAGAGGATGACTGCAGAATTTGGGCTGAATGAAGGAGCAGATCAAGGCTCAGTATCATTACCAGCCTGGGTACAAGACACCATAGGATCACAGACACTCTCTGGCACAAAAAGCTCTCACTCATCAGCCTAGCCTTGAAAGTCCTATAGACTGAGTCAGCCCTATTTAACGTCCAAGCAGCCTTTTTTCATTTTTCTCCCATCTGCCAGCCAAAGTCTGCAATTGACCTATGCCTGTGTTCTTTTTTTTTCCAATCCCCTCTTCTCTCAAAGTATAAAACACTTTCCGTCACTTTTCCTCCTATGCATTGTTCCACCCATTTCCAGTCCTCCTGTCTGCTCATTTCTTACATGATGCCCCGAAGTTATGAATCTACAGTGCTTTCTCATAGACAACACTTTCACAAACAATGACATCCCAGTCATTTCCCCTCTGGAGTTCTCTG
Organism: Rhadina sibilatrix; assembly: GCA_013400275.1. NCBI lineage: Eukaryota > Metazoa > Chordata > Aves > Passeriformes > Phylloscopidae > Rhadina > Rhadina sibilatrix. The sequence goes on along the minus strand of VWYO01016492.1, from coordinate 120,355 downwards.
GCACATCCTGTTTATTATGTATCTCTCTTGTTTGCATTGCAAACTCTTCAGAATAAGGACTTCCCAGATTTTGTGTCCTATACTGCTGGAAACATTACTGGAGCTACTCAATTCAGGGCTTTCAAGGCCAGAAAAGATCATTGCAATTATCAAGACTGATCTTTGGCTTACCACCCAACAAATTTTATCAAGTGACTTCTGCATTAAGCCCCTGATAAGTCTTCAGAGAGGCATGCTATTAATGAATGATGATCACCACACCATTTTTTATTTTACATTTTCCCCAATTTTGTTGCTTAGTCAGTGTTTCTCTCCTTCACACACAAATCTTTCCAATATTTTCAGCAATTAGCCCATGGTCAAATTTTAGGAAACATTCTAAAATACACATTCATGTTACTTCTATGATGTCTGCTAATTTAGTCATTATGTCTAATGACTAAAACCATTGTCATTAATTACAACTTATACTTTTCATTTTCCCTGTTTATATTTAATGTGCTTTTGCCACAATAAGATATATAAAGAAAACAGAACTTTATTACAAATTATAGACTTACCATCCTCCTTGTAAGAATGTACATCTGTAAAAGATTAAAGAACTGAAATTATCCAGGAACAAGGTAAAGGGAGAGAATAAGCTGATGGCATTGCTGGCATGCAAGGTATTTTTGTGTTAAAAATGTATGTACAAAAAACCTTTAATATACTCTGAATACCTGTATTAATTTTGATGTTCAACATGCTATAAAATGATCATCTTCATTTTAAAAAAGAAGAAAAAAAAAAAGATTAAATTCCTTTGAGCCAAGTATTAAAAGCATTCTTAAAGCAAACAGACCCAAAAAGAATGCTCACAAAAAATCTGTTTTTCATCTGTCTAAAATACATACTGGCTTCAGCTGAAAGCCAATCAATCAATATGCAAAGAATAAAAAAAAGTTCTAGTCACTTATAAATATTTTTTAACTACAATCATCTGGCAGTAGAGCACCACTGACTTAATGTCATGAGCATCTGTCAGCTGGTGATGGCCATGGTGCTGTCAGGAGAAGAAAACAGAGACATTTTGCTCATTTAACTTAGCAGAATAGAAGTGACCCACAGCACAAATTACAGCAAGTGGCACAGTCTGGAGGGGAAAAATACCCAAAAAAAAAAAATGTTCAAGGAAACCAAAGAAAACCTGCCCTGCCAAGTGCACCCAGAGCCCTGGGAGGCTTCAAGGCACCAAAAGGCTGCAAGTATGAAGTACATCAAGTCCATCACCACTAGGTGGTTTTATTCACCAGATTCTAATTTCATTATTTCTCCTAAAAAAACTGTATTATCCTACTCAAAGCTGAAGTTTCTATGAACATGGCATCATACAACAATGCATTATACAATTCTTATATGAGAATGACCAAACTGCTTCTCCAGTTTTCTTTTAATTGCCATGGCAACTCTGTTTATTTGTATTTAAGTATCATCCTGGGATATTCATAATGCCAACAACACAACACAGTGAGGCAGAATGGGAAAGGGAGAGTCAGTGAGACACTCACGTGGCTAACTCTTGTCCAAACCAAGTAATTCAAAACACCACAGGCAACAGCTGTAGTGAAAAATACAGGGGGATTAAGAATCAAACAGAAATAAGCATTTCTTGCCATTTGCATTTTTTTGTAGAGGTGGCAATCCTCTCACAACTCCAGCAGCTTGGAAAACAGAGAGCTTTACCAGCCTGCCCAGGTGCCCTTCTGCATTTTCACCCGCCCGCAAAAGTGGGGTTTAAAGTTGTGGTATCATACAGCCTGCTCTGCAGATGAGCTTTTAGGCTCATCAAAGGCACATCAGTTAAGTGAAGATCCACTACACTTACCTTCACAATTTCTACTTGGACTTTCTACTGGGCTCATAAACAGGAATGATTCAACAGCCTAACAGGACACCAGCACTATCTGCAGCATGCTTAAACCCCATTTCCCCACAAGATTAGGCCAAAATGATGGAAGCAACACTCAAGATCAGAGTGAAACTCATGTAGTAGCACTTAACTGTTACTCCCTGAACTGACTGGAGCTCAGGATGCTCTCTATTTGTGGGTTATGCTATAGACATAAAAAATAGATAGGAAGTCCACAGCAGTTCCACCTGTAATTTTCACAAGGTATCTACAAGTACATGCAAATCCTAGCAAGCATAAGTTAAAATGCATAAAGAATCACTGAACATTTCAACTTGGAAGGGGCCCATACAGCTCACAAAACTGCCTTAGTTTTAACTAAAACCAGTGGCTCCTCGGACTCCGAGAGACATGGTGCCATGACCACTTCCCTGGGGTGCCTGTTCCAGAGATCAACCACAGAGGAGGTGGAATTATCAACTTCCACCAGATTTATGACTCAACAGTACAGGGAAAAAAAAAAAAAAACAAAAAAA
>VWYO01016492.1:104841-117877 GCA_013400275.1 Rhadina sibilatrix | reverse complement strand
AAAAAAAACCAAAAAAAAAAAAAAACACCAAACAACTCACCAAGCAACCAAAAGACCCCCACCAAATCAACAAACAAAAAACACCCCAAATGAAAAGAAACAAACAGCTTAATTTACAGTCTTGCCATGGTTAAAATGAAGAACCGAGCAATTGTTTTCTGACACAATAGGCAGTTGCGGAAAGAAATCAAGAGAGGATCCTGCAATCCATCTTGGAGGCTGTCCAACAGCTTGGAAAATGGACTGTCACTTCATCCATCAGGAATTTCTACCACCCAACTGGCTACAACATGACCCTGGCTGGCAGGGAGCAGGACTGATGTCTCCAGGATTCTGGGAATCAAATAGTTTCACCCTTCTAAATACATACCAATTTACCTTCACATTTTCCAAAATTACCAGTACGAGGAGACTGCTTTCAGTCAAATACTCTGCAAGCAAAGAAAGTTTGTCCAAATTAGCGCAGAGAATTTGCGAAGATTAGCTGATTGCCCCAAGCACATTTTTTTCCTCCTGCACCAGGGGCTGGCTACTATGCTACCTTCAACCTCTCCAAGCTTTTGATGAAGGAAGGATGTTTGTTCCACCCACACTGATGACTTTTATTACCTTGGAAGAGCTTAAGAAATTTTTTGTATGCACCAGTGATCTCACACACCAGATGGGGAGTACGGCAGAGGTATGGTGGGGTCCAGCCTGCGGTGAGCACACTCTCAAACAGCCTCTGCATTAAGATTCAGACATGCAGAGTTTAGATGCCTCTGTATAAACCATACAGGTGCTATCCCACCCACACACAAAAGAAAGAAGAGAGTTTATTCAAGTGACCCTTATTCCCTCGGTGCAGCAGAAAGGAGTCTGGATAGTCTCCAAGCACGGCAACAAACATGGGAAGTACTGAACCTGCAATTATAGCAGCCCATGGGGACAACAGAATCACCATTACTCCAGGAAGATCAGAAACCACAGAGGAGTTCCAGCTCAGGCTCCCAGTGTACCCAGGGGCACAAAATCTATTGACACAACTGCAATGTCTCGCTTGCTTAACTACCCACACAGAACCAGTTCTGTTAGGACTTCATGGAGAGACAAGTCATACAGGCCAAACACAACTGTCTAAAAACAGCAGCAGGGTGGGGATTATTTTTTTTAATTATTTTGGAACTGAAGTGCTGCAGCACCCTTTCTGACAGAAAAAAAAAAAAAAAGTCTGCAGAAGTAATATGTAATAGATACAGGTGCATTAAAAAATATGATTAGGTTCCAAAGTGACTTTTTTGTGGTTGGTCAGGCTTGGACTTAGCAGTAAATTGCAGCAGTCCTTTTTAAAGAAGAAATCACCACTGACTACACCTGTGAAACAAACGTACAGAGACTGGAACTGCATGGAAAACTGCTTCTCTGATGAACCACCCTAAATATTTTGAATGGTGTATTTCATTTTAGTCCCATCTCTGCAGAACATGGTTAGTTAATCTCACATTTAACCCTCTGTGCCAACATTTGCACAGTTTCTGTTGCCGTGCTGGAATCTGCACATAATGTGATCCGGCTCAACGCTCACAGTGCTCCGGGGATCAATTACCGTTTTATACACCAGTGTTTCATTACTGAGCTGTGAATGTCCTCCAGCCAATCAGACCCTCAGCTCCACGCTCCAAGACTCTAATCTTTGAAAATTAGGTATTTGGCAAGATACACTGTAAGAAAGAAAAATTGCTGGACTCATGCTGTTTTGAATACATCCAGCCTCCATTCACAAATACTGCCATTGCAGTGGCCACTAGATGTTTTCAGTGATGTGATTAAAAAGGAAGCGATGATAATTGTGGAGTGGAAATGCACTCTCATCTGCCACTTCTCTTGGAAAATAATGAGCTCTCTTCCTTGTTATGTTTACTGCAATATATCTTTGGAAAAGTCTTATAGAGATTAATGCTCAATTGCTCTAAATGAGCTTAGCTTTATTTATTCTAGGAGAGGATCTGGTCCCAAAGTCCCAATAAGCAATTACTTCACTATCCTCATTAAAGGAAAATCCTATATGGTAGCTAAGACAGGACTTTGGCCCCATGTCTCCCCTGTAAATTCAGCAATGGAGATTTGGCATGCTTTACATCAACAAGCCATGCCTAAGTGCGTGCTTTAAATGAGGCTAAGATACACAACAGCAAACACTGTAAATCTTCGCACAGTAAGGCAAACTCAACATTTCTGCGGCTTATCTTCAGTTTTGCTGCCTACTCCCCATGCGTTGCCACAAGACCAGGAAGCTCACTAAGCTGGCAGCACAAGAAACTCATCTGCAACACTGTAACTATCAAGTTACTATCTATATATAGTAACTTAGGTGATATAACTATCACTTACTATCAACTAAATACTTGAAATAGTTAATTCTTGAGCAGCAGCTCTGTAGCAGAGACTTTGGGCAACAGAAGTACTGCGTGCCCAGACAGAATGCCTGTGCCCCTGCTGGACTGGAGGTAGTGAGAAGGGAACTTGGCCACCAGGAGGAAAATCCTGGGGAAAAAACAAGTGTGCGCTTAAAAACCACTGCGATTCCAGTCATCTGTTTTGAAACTGCAAGTGCTGTAAAGTGACAACACACAAGCCACAACCACATGTTGGAGAGTTTGTTTTAAATCACGAGGTGAAAATAAGAATCCATTATAACTCTGTTTAACATTCCCGGGCTGGTATGCACTATGCAGCCCACGCAACGCCACAGCTGTGGTAGTGAGTTCTTAAAAATCTGTTCCGATAGGAGAAAGCACCAGAACCAAAAATTAGGGCACTGCCAAAAGTCTCAGACAGCTGCAACCATCCATATGCAGCCTTTCCTCTTCCATCACCTCTAACACACCAGGTGAATCCAGGCAGTAGGACAAAAACTGGCTCATGTTTGGAAAGTATTTTTTGCACAAGTTTCACAGTTCAGCAGATCTAGGGATCAAAGCCTCTTATACTGGCCACCCAAAGTACAAACATTCCCTTAAATAACCCTATTTAGAATTGGGGGCTTTCCATGCCTTGTGTAAAATAGTTGGAATTCAAGCAGAAAAAATTTTAACAAAGTGATAAAAAAACCTCTATCATGCAATAACTTAAAGGGATCAGCCCCATAAAGGCTTCAAGTGCCATTAAAAAAAAAAAAAAAATAAAAAGAAACGATACACGGCACAAATGACACACAACTGACTGAATGCTAACAACCAATCATATGACATTTCCATTACTTCAACAGAGGTTCTGTGAACCCAATGCTGGCATTCTGATGAGCAAATATATGCAGAACAGCAGCAGGGAACATATGTCAGGCAATGAAAAAAATATAAATTTTAAAATCCTATCTTTAGATGATTCTTTAATAGAAAAAGATCTGTTTGTGATTTGTCCTCCTCCAGATACTAATACAAGGACAAAACTCTAGATTGTCTCTTCAAATACACACACACACAGAGCAAACTCTCACACATGGATTTTTGTAGCTGGACAGCAAATGCTGTTCATTTTCAAACGGGTGTAGTCCAGACTCTCACTGCCTCAGCTGAACATCTCACAGATGCCACCAAGTTCCTAAGTCCCTGCTGGGCCCAGGAATGGCCTGTTTGCTCGTTTTATGTACTAGAATTCTCCAGGTGTGCTTTAAAGCCACTGAACAAAGGAAACATAGCAGTTAAGAGTGGGTTTGTAGTACCTCACCTTCCTCAAACACTGATTTTAGTGAATATCATGCACGTACAGACCTCTCTCTCTGACACGTATTCACAAAATGTATAAAGCTAGTGCTCTAGATCTGTTGTATCCTCCATTATGACTTAGATTATTGGTCATTTTAGGCCTATACAACATATGCTTCAAAATATAGTTTCTTTTTTTTTCCCCCATTCCATAATGATCCACTTGATGTTTTTAGAAGCGGCTGCACTGCTTGCTCAAAGCTCTGAGAGACCACAGTAATCCTCTCCCAACTCTAACTAGGCTTCTGTGAGCCTCACAGAGATGATCTATTCTGGTCTTTTGGCACTAACCATAAAGGAAGACATAGATTAAGGTTTTCAAGACCATTTCTGCCAGAGATACACTCAAATAAGCAAGTGAGACGGTGACAATTCTATTTCAGTAAGGCCTTCAATACTTAGAGATGACACAACTGTTATTTTCAGTTCTGGTCATTCCTACAGTTAATAAGAGTATAAATTAAAAATGCCATTCCCACTTTACATTCAAATCATCAGTTTCATCCATCTATTTGTTGTTGTTGTTGTTGTTTTTTAAGATGAAAATAAACCTTTTCCAGGAATGGTTACATGTTGATAATAAAAGACTAGAACACAAAGCCATTTTTCTCTGTCCAAGAGGAAATATTTAACATCACAGCCCTGACACATGTACTCTTGTTGCCAACACCCTGCACACGCAGCGCCTGCCTGCGTGTGGATCACCCACCAGCCCACTCCACAATCCATCCTGTTTACTATTTAGGACCAGGGTTAAAGCCAAACCAAGCTCCACCTCCCAAAAGGCAGAAGAAGGGCAGCTTGTGCAGATGTTGAAATTCTGGTGAGAAAGACAAACTATAAACAGAATTCCTAAAAGATCTGCCTTGGGACAGTCTTATCTAGCAATTCCACTAATTCCCTTGATAGGGAAAGTAGAGCACTGTGAATGAAATCTGCAGACAACAGATAGCTGAGAAAGTCTGTCAACTCAGAGGATGGGCAGGAGTGTATTCAGAACATTTGAGGACTAAAACAACTGACAGGAGGTACAGCTTGTATTAAAGCCAAGTGCAGTCATGCACTTTAGGATTAAAGAAATATGTTCTGCAGCTTGAAAGCTCAACAGTTGGAAGTGATATAGAAAGGGAAAGATTTGGATGGTTTAGTGGCTCATGGCAAGAGTGTGAAAAAAACAGATGTTGTTCGAGGTCTCAGTGAGGAATGGGAAAATATGCAAGACACTAGTAAGATCTCAGCTGGAACAATGTGCAATTTCAGGTTAAAGAGTTCAAAAAGGGTTATGTGACACTGAAATAGTGCAAGGAAAGGCCAGCAGGATGACCTCTCCCATGTGACAAAAAGGTGATGGCTTTGCTATAGAGCAAAACTAAGGCTCTCTTTGAGGGTGGAGGAAAAGAAAGATACAGGATTACAAGCCACCTAAGAAAAGGCTTAGGCTGCAACTTTAAAGGAGGCTTGCAAAGAAAAAAAAAAAAAATTAGGTGAAACTCCACAGGATTGTTGTTGAAGACAGCCAAAAACATAGCCAACCATGCAGGAGATGCAAAGTTGGTCCTGATAATACACATCCTCACCATCTACAGCCCAGTGAGCTTACCAAACAAGGTTCAGGAGCTGCTTTGCTACCCCAGAACCTCCCTGACCTTCCCCCACATGCCACCAGGTCTTGTGCTGTCACCACAGAGACATGGTGTTTAAGTGTATGGAGAGTACACACTCATGACATAGATGGTAGAAGGTACTTTGGCTTCCCAAATCTCTACAGAATTTAAAAGGGGATGACTTCTCCAAAGCAAATTTGAAGCTATACCCAAATCCAGTCAAAAGAAGACAACAAAGGGAGGCTGGTGAAAAGCATAGCAGGTCACTTGAAATTAGTTAGAAGAGACACACTTCTAAAGGAAAGGAAGTGGTTGGTGGCTGAAGGCTTTAGAAACCATCACTGTGATAGCAAAGGATTCACCCTCATGGCTGAACTCCCTCACTATTTGCCAACACAGTCCAACAAAACTGAGTGCAGCCAGGTTCAAACAAGGACAGTTGACTATCTTGCTACTCAAAATTAATCTATGTTTCAAAGGAAAAACATGAAGTTTAAAAGTGGACGAGGGTGAGAGAAGGAAAACATAGAGGCTAATTAATGTCAATCAATATAAAGGCCCATGACTGATGCTTTTGACATTACCCTTCCAGTGTTCCTGCAGACACTCAAGTGAGCGTGAGGCGAGTGCGACAGTACTGCATCAGAAGCAGGATTAAGCAGGAGGTGCCTGGAAAATCCACACAACACAAAAACGTCTTTCTCAAATATTTATATACAAAAACCATTTCCATGTGTTGCAGTATAGAGACCTGTGGATGTTTATGCCTTCTGTAGCATCCCAACAGCAAAGGCTTAAAATGCCTCTGCAGCAAGATAGAAATTAGACTCCACATTACTTTCACTAACTACTGCCTCTGCCCCAAGGAGACGTGCCAAGGAAGGAGAACTACCCCTATAAGCTTTTCTGAATTTACCATCCCAATCCCACCTTAGATTTAGAAAAGACACAAACAGAACAACTAGCTCATTTCAGACTTATTTTCCTACAATCACTTTGCCCACAGAGGGGCTTCATGTGTACTTGTTTTTGCACTTACTGTACTCTATTCAAGCTTCAAATCTTACAACAAAACATAGGGTATTTTTAGGTCATCTAAACTCCCTATCCATGAGAAGAAAATGAGTCATTAGTTAATTACATCATTTATACAAACAGAAATTACCAATTTCCCTGTATTCTTTGGATCACAATTCGGTGCTTTCACTGTGCTGCATCTTTGGGACTGGCAGATCTGACATTCCCTTCATTAGCCAGAATTCTGAAAGTCGTCATTGCAACACCAAAGACAATAATTTCCTACTCTTAACCAAGCACTGGCAGGAGGTTTTGCCAAGCAATGGGAACACAGAGTGGAAATTATTTGTATATTGTAGCTTTTGAGCTCCAAATTAAATGATAATCGGTTCTTTGAAGTGTCCTTAAAACTATCAATGTGTGTTCCCAGTTCCCCAAGCGCTCTCTTGCAATTCACCTGAAACACAATTTTTTACAGGGCAGCTGAGCTCATGCAAGACAATATAAAATTATTTTTCCCTTTTCCTCCAGAAGTGTCCTGGCTGCTCAAGCCAGCTGCTGCACTTTGCCCACAGCTGCACTCTCTTAAATTTTAGTTTTAATGGTAAAAATAATTTTTCAGCCATGAAAAGTTCAGCTTTCTACATCCCCAGCAGCTGTTTCTGGAAGGCTGCTCAACTATCACGGCTGAGTGGTGGCTTCTTTACAAGTTTTTTTGCTGGAGGGTAACCTCAAAGACCATCTTGGCTGGTCTCTATTTCTGCTTCATGGAAGGTACATCATGGTTTTTAAGTGAAAGCAACACTTAAAAGGATTGCAGCCGCTGGACATGAGAAGAGATGAGACACTATCTATCCTTATCCAAAGTTTAAAATAGAGCCTACAGCTAGGAAAGAGCAGAAACATTTTTACAGATTTGTGTAAATCACAAATAATTTAAGTCCAGCTGGAGAGTGAGTACCCTGAAAAGAGGTTTCCCTTTGAAGCCCCATAACTTCTGAGCTCCCTTGGAAGAGTCCAGCAGTATCTTAAGCAAACAGAAAATGCTGCCACATGGACACACACCTGTTCTGTCTACAAGGTACATCCTACCTGTCTCAGTTTACTCCCACTGCTAGCAGACACTCTTCAGAGTTTTTCCCTTGCTTTCTCTCACAGATGTGTCCACCATCGTAGAGGAGTGTCCCATTTCCAAGCCCTTTCTCACTCTTTACACCCTACTCTGCTATTCAGACACCAGCACTGGGAATTCAGCAGGGCAGCACAGTTTTAGGGCTTGCATCAGTGTTGGGTATTATTAAGCAGGTGGTGCCTTCCAAAAGCATTTTACTTTTTTCACCTATATTTCATGAACGACATGAAAAAAATGAGGTGATTTCATGCACAAAGCATTTCTACATCCTTCACAGCCTTCTTCCCAGGAGAGATACAGGAAATAACTTCCCTTTGCTGAAGAAAGCAACTTTTCCCAATTTCTTATCTGTTGGCTCATCATCAACCAAGCAGTGGAGAATTTACACCGGAGATACCACTCATTCAATAAACAAATCTGTTTTGTACTCTACCCCAAAAAGCCTGTGTATCAGCTCAGCATGTCACACTTTTCCCTAGGTCACTAGTCAAGACCCACAGAATCAAGACAACAATTTCAATAAATATTTTCACATTAAAGAATCTGGGAAAAAGCCAGGAACACCAGCCAATTGGATGAATATACAGTACAAGCCAAGCAGTCCCCTATGGTTATCCTGTCTCTGGGAACTGGCCTCTTAGCAAGTCATTTACATCTCACGCTCATTCATATTTTAAATAGGTCTTTTAAAAGCTGTTTCCTACATGTCAGTGTGTTTAAGGATCTTAATAACTTTTTGCTCTCATTGCTGCATCTCCCCCTTTCAGCTTTGACCTAAAAGAGTACCAGAGTTATAACTGGATCAACCCACATGGCAAAATATCCTGCCCCAAAAGAGGAAGGTCAGTGTTCAAAGATCAAGGACAAAGGTCTTTTGCCTGGTATCGTTAGTTGACTGCAAGATAATCTGTGAACAAACAGCACATAAGTCTGACCCCACCAAAGCATTCTTGACCATCCTTACGGATAAGAACTTGAAAATAAGCTTCCTTCCTGTTCAGTAGAACAAGATTCTTGCTCCTCTCTACAACTTGTTGTGTCAGCAACATCATCACTGCCCTTGCTGCTTTCCCAGTTCACGAGCAGCTGCAGGGATTTGCAGATACATTCCCTGTCTCTTTTGTATATACTCACAGTATACTTCCAGTAGTACTTGGAAGCCACAACACAGTTTCTTGAGACAAAAGGTCAAATTCTGCAAATTACTGCAAATTTCAGCTCTGGCAGGATTCATCTGCAGTAAAGAGCTTCTTCATAGTTCTTGGGACATGTGGGACAAACCAAGACGTGGAGAGACAAGTGATCCACCAGTGTGAATCTAAATCTTCAGAAAGCAACGCTGGCTGCCACACCAACAGCCTTCCCCCTTGCAGCACATAACTTATGTTTCAGATTTACATTGGATTTACATAATGTTAGTTTTAGTCAATCACTTACTGTCAGGAGGAACGTTGCATATGAAAAAAAAAAAACATGATATTGGTATCACATGCCCCAAAGCCAACACACCTGGGCCAGCTCACTCTAGCATAGGACTAAGCAAACACAGCCATACTGCATCCCATGCAGGTCTTGGGGTGGCAGAGCCACCTTCTCCTAAGGCTTTAGGGATCTACTTGACCTAAGCTGAGTCAATACAGAGTGCTGTGATTACCTTCCCACAACCACTAGTCCTGCGGATTGGCCTCTGAGACATCAGATGGACTGAGGTTGTGTCCTCAAGTCAGAGAGTTTCTACACACCCCAGCTCTCTACAACTCTGAAAAACAGACCAGGGCCTGTGCCAGGTTTGGGCTCATGTGACTTCAACCACTGATCACTATCAACATTCACAAAGCACTCTGCAGAAAAGACAACATTTTCCCTGAATTCTGAACTAAGCTCTTTGTCATCTACTACATTTTGGCCTACAATAATAGAATTCCACTGTGTATTTTAACTGAATATATTATTCCTCATTAGCAGTCTCAGGCTGTTACAAGTCTTTAGCCTAGCAAAACACTGAGTGCAACTACTCCATGAGTGATAACATTCCCATGATGAGCAAAATGTTTCTTGCTCATCAGGTAGAGCAGAGGTACCAATCCTGCTCCACAAGTTCTGAACCATCTCACAGGCAGTGCACCCTCTGCTGCAAACCCAGCCTCGTCACTAGAGCGACAGCTAACACAGGGCAAGGCTGGGGGAGAAGAAAGAGGAAGAGGGAAGAAGAAAAATTACAGGACTCTGAAGAAATGTGTTTCAACCTAAAACAAATGAAAGTGCATATGCTGAGTCTGTGTGTGAAGTCAGGGTATATTCAGGTACCCAAACTTAACCAGGATGCTTGCAGCCAGCATTTTCAACCAACAGTCCTCAGGGGCTGCTGCCTTTCTGCAGTCCGCAGTCCCTTGCAAACACGCAGTACCCACAGCAACATCCATTTCTACCCACACAAGTCAAACAGGCCACCACCTCAAGCTCCCTGCAATCACAGTTCTACCAAGACTGTGGACCTTAAATTACCTTACAGAACCAGCCAGAGAAAAGAAAATTTGACTGTTGTATCCCAGGGCTAGAAGGAGAGTGGAGAAAAAACATAACACCCAAACCAGCCAACGACTCTTCACGCCAAACGAGCAATTTTATTAAGGAAATAACATCTGAACAAGGCATGCTGCACACACACACGTTCTGCAGCTGGAATCTCTTGAGCTGATGCATCTCTTCATGATACATAAGTCAGAAAATAATTCAGCTCAGCCTTGGAGGGCTGGTGTTAGCAGCTCTATGATCCTGTCAAGCACAAAGCTTGGTAAAAAGCTAAGCACAGACATTAAAAGAGATACAGAGCTAATCTGCTGAGAATCATCTTCTTGTCGCACCACCACCCCCACCCCACTCTGTGGACAAAAAATTATTTCAGAAAGTCACCAGTGTTCAGCCTCAAGGGAAAGGTTCTGGGTGACCAGAGAGAAGCTGTGAGCCACCACAGCTCATGGCAGCTATCTATCCCCTTCCCTTAGTCCCCCTGCTGCCAGACTGCATGTGTCAGGAGGAATGCATCTGCATGCAAAGAGGGGACACTCTGCACCAGGGCAGAGAAAACTGCTGTCCACCTGTAGGGTTAGAAACACCTCTACTGAGAGTGCCCCACAAACAAAAAAACACAGGCAGCACTCAGACCACACTGTGCTTTGTAAATTTGTACCCTAAGCCCACATGATTTAGCATACTTTAGGCAGTAACAATGAAGAACTCCATGGCACTGACATACTGTTTGGCACTTGCTGGAATACAGAGATTATTTATACAGAAACAAAAGAGATCTTGCCAAGTTCACACAGCTGACTAGATCTAGGGAGTTATATCTTATTGCTTTGCTACCCCCACGAGCACCTCAAATGCTAAGCATCAGTGACAGAACAGCCCAACACCTTCTCCTTCAGTTTGGGGTACAGTGGGTGGATGCAGAAATCTGGCTGTCACAAGCAGGACAAGCACCCTGGTTCTACAGTCTGGCTAAGGCTCTTTCCCTCCTGTTATTGGCATTTGAAGGAAGTTGCTCTCCATCAAAGAGAAGGCATACAAAAGATGCTTTACAAAGGAAAGTTCCCGCCATCTCACTGTACTTGCAGAATAGGATTCCTTCAGCTTACACACAAAGTTAATCATAGTCATACATTTGCTAAATCACAGCAAGACCCTTCCACAGCACCACAGGTTTTCTATTTCAAGTGGATTAATAATTTGCAGGCAAGACACTTTCTTGACCATGCAGAAAAATCATGACATAAAGGATATATCATTAGCACATTTCCACTAAAAGATCACACAGAGAGATGTATCAGGCAAGATGACTAACCCTTCTGTTGAGAGCAGATCCATAAGAGGAATGAAATTCTAAATTATGATTTTCTAAATACCATGATAATATTTAGTCACTAAGTAAAATCTTTCCAAGACATAAGAAGTAGCAAAAGATACATGCTCTCTTTCGAGGAAATAAAAGTGAGAACCTAATTTCCAGCTTCCAACAGAGTGGAGGGACTTTGGTGTAACAGATCCCAAGACCACGCAGTTCAAGATGAAGAAAAACCCTTCATACCCACTTTTTACCAGCATCACCCAGAGGCTTCCCATCTCTCCATACCTTCTCAATGAAGGGGATCCTCTTTTTGAGCCAGGAGATGGAGCCAAAGGGACACTCCCTACTGTGAAGAAAGGGTGCGATGCAGGAATAAAGAAATTGGGATAGAGAACCTCAATTTCTTTTGTTGAGGGTGTTAATATCAGTCTATTGCTATCAGTACGAAACAGCAATTCACAGGTGCTGTACAATACAAGGGATACCTGCGTAACTCACAAAACAGCTCTAAAAAAGTTGAGTCACCACCCACCTGAGCTAGCAAACAACAGTAACTCCTCTTAATCCACAATTCAAGAATCTCTCAGAATTAGAAAATTAGGACATATACAAATTTCTAAGAAACATGCTGACCAGAGGTGTCATGCATCAAAAGTACTGTCAGGAGACAGATGAATTAACCTTTATCATCAGAACTGCTGCTGTTTCAGACACTAATGCATGGTATTTCTGAACAGCACAGGGTCCAGTTCAGATTGTGGATGCATTCACAAACCCCACTTCTGTGAGCCGAATGCATACACAGAGAACGCACTGTTGTGCAACAAAATAGTTAAGAGGCATCCCATCTGCACTCCATTTCAAAGCATATTTTATTTGTTAGCTTCATTTAGAAGGTCCCCCAGTTCCGCTGCAAGAGAGGACCCTGCCAAAACTCAGCTGAGCAGAAGCACAGGATTTCTATCACCACAAAGTTAACTATGAAATAAGAATGAAGTACAGCTATGCCCTTCATGTACTAAACACACTAAACACCAACAGACTTTTGTTTGCTTGGGGATTAGGAGATATTTAAGGAACATGATGGCTGTGGCACTTGAATGCCACTAAAAGCTCTCCTAACTGAAAGCCAGGAATCATGATAGATTTAGGCAGTAATAACTCAGCTCTATTTTTTGCACCCAGTTGAAAGACTATATTTTCCTTATTAAAAGCCTTCAGTACGCAGGCTTGCCAAGAGAAGCTCTTCTGCAAGGCTTTCAGCAGCGCTTTCATTTTAAAAATCTGGTGTTCGTGTGTCTTACAGGAAAGCATTTTGTGCCTGGAGTTGCAAAGATTTTCTCCAAACGAACTGTTTAGTGGTTTTGAACCGAGTCCTGTCCCCACGGGAGCGCATACCCTACTGCCAGATCCCAGATGAAGTTTGTGCCCAGCCCCGAGCCCGATGCCCCCGGCCCGGGTTGGGGAGGCCCGCAGCCCGCGGGTCACGGCGTCTCCCGCCGCCCGCACGGACCCTTCGGACCCCGGCAGCCGCAGCCGGGTCCCCCTGGGCCACCGCGCACCCGCCCCGCTCCGGCCGCCGGCACAACTTGGGGCTCCACGCTCCTGTCCGCCTCGCCTCCCGTCCTTCCGCCGCGCTCAGCCTCCCCGCTACCGCCGGCGACACTGCTGGTCCCCGCAGCCCGCCCCCCCA
>VWYO01016492.1:88939-104795 GCA_013400275.1 Rhadina sibilatrix | reverse complement strand
GGTGTCCTGCGTATGTGCCCCCC
This sequence comes from Rhadina sibilatrix, assembly GCA_013400275.1. Taxonomy (NCBI): domain Eukaryota; kingdom Metazoa; phylum Chordata; class Aves; order Passeriformes; family Phylloscopidae; genus Rhadina; species Rhadina sibilatrix. Next base: position 104,772 of record VWYO01016492.1, on the reverse strand, counting down.
GCCCCCGTTGAAAATATTTCTCACTCGTGGCATCCAAATTAAAATCCCTACTGCTGCCTCCACAAAACTGCCAGGAGCTGTTCCCTTCCCCAGAGCCTGGCCTGTTGTGCCAAAGCCAAGTGTCTTTATCACAGACTGTCATTTAACATCTCACGGCCATTTTCCAGGTGTGTGGCAGTCGGTTCCCAGCAGACCTAACAGCAGCCAGTATTGCATTTTCTGCTTCTACCGACTAAACTATACAGCTGCAGTCACAGCCATCTCCTGATGACAGAAGTTTTGGCTATATACAGGTAGAAAACCCATCACTATAAGGGGGAGGGGGGGGGCAGGGGGGAAGAAGAAGATATAACTATATTTGCACTCAAGGAGTGAGCAGATCACAATTGTAATCAAGACGGACAGGGATTAAATTGTTCCACTGAGTCCCATGCTGTACTCAAGCCATCTTTTAAAAGCTTACTTTTGCTCATAGCAGTTTTGGCTCCCAGAAGTACTACCCTGCACAGAAATAACCATCCCTCCTGTTTTTCAGGATTTTCAGCACGATTTTCAGCCTTCCATGAGTTTAGAGGGAGACAGGAGTTCAGAAGGAGACAGAAGAGCCTCTGAACTGTGTTCCTTGGAATAAAATGCATGGCCTGATGTCAGTGTCTCCACTCCCAGAGAGCATAGGCAGTTAATTAGATGCCAAAATAAAACACACCAATAGTTTAATACCTAGAGCAAACCCAAAGGGAAGCTTTCAATCGTAAAGACCTGCGTCTTTCTGGGGCTCAACACTGCTAACAAGGAAATGTCTCCCTTCCCACCATGATTCATGGCCTGACATCTCCTGAGGAAAAAAACCACCTAACTTATAAGCCCCTTCATTTAAAAAGCAGAGATCAGATTTTGAGCACAGTGAGAGGAGGCTGTGATGGCTGCATCTGTCTCCAAGCAGCAGAGGGGACTGGGAAGTTCATCCAGGATATGGGCAGCATATTCCATAGCCTCTGCTCAAGAGGAGGGAAATGCTCACCTGCATTATTTTCATAGGAAAATAAGTAGCTCCCAGATGACTCCTGCCCAAGGTCTCCCCATCACTTCTCCTTTGAACGTATTCCTCTGTGCAAAACAGAATCCAAAATTCAGGATACTAATGGGGGAGGAGAGGTTGTTCTGAGTTCCCACCCAAAAACTGTTTGTGTTTTGCACACAACAATTATTATAATAATACAAAATAGTTTTGGAATCACACTCTGGGATGCTTTCTTTGGTGTCACTAACTATTTATGCTCTAGTCATAAACAGAAAAGAGACCACAGCAGTTATTCTGCACAATCTCTTATCATACTTAGAAGTCCAGAGGGATCCAACAAATGGTTATCCAATGGGCCACAAAATATGACCCATTTTCCTATTCAAATGCAAAGTAAAACACAAAGTCTTGCCTGGTAAAACCTTGGCAGAAGCAGCCTAGGGAGCAAGAAGGTGGTTTCTCCTCCTGGCTGGCCTGAGGAGGCACAGTGGAGAGGGAAATGACATGGAGGGTCCCCATGGCACAAGGAGACAGATGAGCTGCTCAGGCTCAGGCAAGACTGAAGTGCTCTGGAAAAGAGCACAGAAACTGCCTCTTGGGCATCAGGAAAGTCTAGAACTATCAGGCACCTCTCAGCTTGGTGACAGCTGTGCAGGGCTTTTCTAGGTCTGTTTAGGAGCCAATATCCCACTGAAATTTGGGGGATTGGGCCCTAAATCTTCTTAGCTTTTATTTTAAAGACTATTGATAGCATTTACATATTTTACGCATATACACGCAGCTGTGCATTTCAAAGTAATCTGTTGTGCTATAAGCCAAAACAGGATTTGAGTCATACGGTTCTATAAAGATAAAGCATTGATTTATCTAAAGAAATCTGACTAAAGAAAATTGGCTTCATACATATGCAAGAAGAACTACTTAGCACAGATCATCCTCTTCTGCCCCACAGAGCTGGGCATCAAATTAATTTCTAGCTTGAATTTCAGGATTACAAAAATGAAAAATTAAGAAAATTAAGGATGGTGGACTGATGAAACCATTTCCCAAGGCAGTCAGAAGAAAGCTACAGAAAAAGCCATTTCATGGCTTAGCTAATAAAGGTGCAGTTGGATCCCATGCCTCAGCACAGGGGTAATGCTGCATGGCTGCATGGGACTGCCATTATTTTTTGGCTCTTTCCTTATGATTGCCTTTGTACAAATAAATTCTTGATTCACATTCAGAACAACAAATAGCACAAATAACCACAGGGCCACATTAATACAAACTAAATGTCACTAAAATCAGTTTCACTAGCGTCTGAGTATGAAAAGGTAACACTTTGAGGAAACAACTGAGGAAAGTTCTTAAATATTAGCTCTGTTCCTAAGTACCATAAACTGCACCATTTTTAAGCCTTGCCTTATCTCAAGCATTACCTGCAAAAGCTGGAAGCACCAGAAACGTTTGTTCTTTACAACAGCCACAGACACTTGCTACACTGCTGTGTCCTGGGCACCGAGTGTCTTCCGTCCCTGACACACAACACACAGAGATAAAGTTAATTACATGGTACACCTTCCCAGGATCCAAGACCTTTGTGGATCTAATGGGCATCAAAATGAATGTACATATTTAAAAGAAATTCCTTTAAAAACACAATAAGCATCCAGGACCACATATAAGCCAGGACAACAACATGATATTCCATTTTTTTCTGAAACAAAACAACAAACTTCAAGACTCAGCCAAAACCCACAAAAATTACGCAAAAGAGGGTTAATACTGCATGGGCATCCAGCGTGCCAGGGTGGAGTCAAGGACTGCAAAAACCACACTCTCCTCCCAAGCTGCGACAGTGTAAATACAAAAATCCCTTCCCTGATCTCTGCTCTCCTCACTTTACCCAGCCAATCTGTGGCATTCAGGCCACTGTGTTTCCCAAGCCTCTGAAACTACCACCTCCAGAAACCCCATTTCTGCAGGCCATGCTCTTATACTATGAGAGGTCTGCAGAGAAAACCTTTCCATCTCCATTTCTTCTGCACCCAAGCACAACAAAAGTAGTTTGTGTTGGTTTGTCTTTTTTAAAAAATGCAAGTTTAATAGCTCCAACACACAACTACTATAAACAGCCCTGGAGAGCTGAATACCACAGCCCACAGTCAGCATGCCCCTAGAGCCACCCAGAGCTCAACTGGGAGTTACACCCTCATCTTTTTTGTGCGGGCTGCAAGTTCATGGGGTGTGCAGAACAATTTCAATGACCAAAAAAATTCCAAGCAGCTCCAGGTTTGGCTGAAAACAACCCAGTCCTGAATCTTTACTGGCATTTTATGTGCAAATTACAGGCAGACAGGCCTTTACAAGACCTAAACTATTTTATTGGTAAACAAAATTATTTGTAAACATTCACTTATTCATGTTGTCATACAAATAGTAGGAAATTAGACACTTTTTCACTGACTTTTAGGAGATATTCAGATGCCCTGCCACTGTGTGTCAGCGACATCTGTGGTCCTTACTTACATGGGCTACAGTCACAGATGTTTTCTACAACAGAAGACAGGAATTTTTAGGTAAAATATGGAAAGCAGTCCATGGGAAACTGTATTGAGAGCTGTCAAGAAATGGAACCTCTCAATTTTATTTTTCTGTTCACTTGTCCATAATTATTGTTTTTACAGCACTCAAAACACAGTCAGTAGTTTGTAATGAAAACACAGACATTAGAGTCTTTGTCCCAGAGGGCTGACACTGTGATTTCCTATGTTAAGGCTAATTGTTATTTAAAATGTTATTTAAGATCACTAGTCTCCACTAGACTCATTTTCTTTTCTTTTTTTGCTTCGTAGTTTCCTTGCAGTGAGGTGAGGTGAGGTAAGGTAAGACTGACAGTATTGATAACCCCTTCCCACAGCTCCCCACAAGCCCCCTTCTGGAATATGATCTTCAAAATATGCTCCATTAGCCAGAGGTTGAGCTCTGAGGGCAGAGAGTTGTTTGTGAAATACTTATATTTAGTAAGCAATCATATTAGAGCTGATTTTATGCATGTGCAGTTTATTTATAAGCTGGTATTTTTACAAATCAATTATATAAATTAAAATAATACTCACTTTTAGAGAATATTCCATGAAACTCCAAACCATGATGCAATGTATCCATATTATACAGCTATGACCTCACTTTTTAATTATTTTCCTTATTTGCTTGCAGAATTTATTTAGAGGCTACTATAAATTGGGATAAAGCCTTCTCACCCAGCAGTTCTCTAATTCAGGTAACTCTGTAGTGCTAGAACAATATGATATCACATAGTTCACAACAGTGGTGATTTACATGGCTTTAAGTATACTGTATTTAATTTCAAAATACAAAGCAATAGCTCATACAGGAGAGCAGAAGACAGATATAAGGAAACGTACTTGTATTGCTGAAGTAAAACAGAGAACAATAAGCCAGAAATCACACAGCTTTTAAGCAATTTGCCTTATCTGCTACATTTAACTCCAGCTACAGTTATTAGAATGAAAAAAAAAAATCATCAAGCTGTCTGTCACATCAGAATCCCTATTTACTGTATGCATTCTTCTTAGTAACATCCTCTGCTTTAATTTAAATTTCTGTTCAGTTAATACATTCAGTTCTGCACAGGTATAGCCCAATTCTGAGACTCTACACAGGAACATGCATTTGCTCAAAACAATCTGTTATCACTAAGAGTGTTTTTTTTCCAGGGTGGAAACATATATCTGAGCTTGTTTTCAGAAATTATAACTTGTGGGCCAAATTTAGAATAACATTACCCTCTAATATACCCTGGCTAAGAAGCCAGACCTTACCCTGCCTTGAATTCAAAAGTCCCAGCAAGACCTTCGTCTACTACACACAGACATTTTTTGCCAGATAAACTTTCAAGCACTGAAGGAAAAAATACTTAACAAAGACGTAGTATCCTACATTACATACTCACCCTTAGATCTCCATTTAAATTCCATTTTTTTCCCTTACCAAGATGATGGCACTTTTCTCTGCTCTTAACTTTCTCCCATATTGCGCAATTAAGACAAACTTTTTTTTCAGCATTAAAGACTATGTTCTGATTTTTCCTTACTTTGGACTGTTCCTTTCCTTTGGACTGTTATGTCCAAAGGTTACCCCTTCACAAAGTATCCTAAGGACATTTTTACTACCAGGAAATATTTTGACAACAAGAATTATTTTTAACTCAACTAAGCTCTGCTGAGTGTAAAATGTTGCATGGGGTGCTCAGCAGCCTAGGGAAATGCAGCTATCACAGGGGTTTGTTTTCTTCGCACAGAAGGCAATCTGAATATTCTCTGTACACACAGAACATGACGTACATCCCATTATAATCTCAAAGGGTCAACAGAGACTGGAAAAATGTACCCCAGACTCAACAATCCCAACCTGGAGGTAGCAAGGTGCTGCTGCAGGTTGGAAGAGTCCTGCACACCTGTGACCGTTCAGGTCTCATTCTGGGATTTCCAAACCTACCAGAGGAAATTGATTTGGGAAAGAGAGCAACTAGCCCATCAAGGTGTTGCTGGCAATCTGTTCCAGGATGGTGCCTCCAGGTGCTCATCCTGCTTTCCCTCACTTGCAGTGTTAGAAGTGATTTAGCCATGACACAAAATGGAACATGACCGCACATCCCAGAAAAAGCACACGGGAGATTAAGCATAAGATAAAGACAAGAGAGGGAAGGGCCATGGAGAGGAGGGCTGGTGCCAGTCCCCAGCCCCTGTCACAGCCTCGACTGCTGGGCCAGGGGTAACAAGGCCAGCCCCTCTGCTAAAGGAGGCTGCTGGGAGTACACCGACTCTCAAACACCTCTCAAGGTGAGTAACACAAGTTCTGGCACTGTGTGTTTCAGAGCAAACTGGGGAACAGCGTTTTACCCCCTTGCAAACACCCAGCAGGATGCTTAGGCTCTACTTTGCACTGCCAGCACCCCAGCTATCAGGACTTGTGTAGCAGGTAGGGCTACACAAGCCCTCCATCCAGGGATTAACTTTCCCAAGTTCCCAATTCATTGCCCATATGTGCTTGCTCACTAGGATTTCCTATCAAAGCAACACTTTCCTCTTCTCTTTAACTACAAAAATAATGTAGGTTACAACAGAGGCTGCCGCCTCCAGCAACCTGTGCTCCACCCTGGAGTCATTTTATATTACTCTCCCCAGTGTCTTAAACCGGGCTGCAGAGATTGTGGCTTTCATTTTATGCTAGAATAACCTCCATTAATGTAATATACTGTGATCCTTATGATATTCCAAGTGGAAGCCCAGATCTTGTTTGCTTTTTAAACATTGCAAACCACCCTGCATTTCATCTGTGCGTACTTCCCAGTATATATCAGAATGTGCCATCCACTCGCCATTTATTAATGTTTCAAGAGCCTTCCTTAAAACATTTATAAAATTTAGGGGAGATTTTGTTCCAGGAGTCTTCTGACCGTTCTGTGCAGTAAGAGAGAGTAGCTTTATTTCACAGGCTGGATTTAATATATAGAAACATACTGCATCTGTTTCCAAATATTTTCTTTCTAAAACCGTTATAAAAACTGGTGCCAAAATGTACTCATTCCTCTTTAAGGAGGAAACCTAATTTGGGTTTCTTGATCCAGATCATCTTAACACCCAGGCTCAATTTTGCTTGCTAAAGCAATCTACAGGCTCCAACTAATACAAATTTAATCTGCAAGGCTTCCTGCTTGGGCTGAATTGGTCCAGCATTTCTTTGTTACAAGATCCACATCATGTATCAGCAGCATCTGGTACTGATTGAAGATCTCAGACACTGTGCCTACGGGCTCCATGGGCAGGATCCTTCTCTGATTTCTGATCCCTTTTGGATTTTTCCCTAGGCTATCTCTTAATCTTGTTTGATTGAAGATTTTATGACTAGTCTTTAGGGGGTTTTTTGTTTTGTTTTGGTTTTTTGTTTGTTTTTTTTTTGTTTTGTTTTGTTTTTTGTTTTGTTTTGTTTTGTTTTGTTTTGTTTTTTTGAGGTGGGATGTTTTCTTTTGGATCAATCTGTGGTAGCTGACTGTATTTGAGAACACATCCTGCAGCTTCAATTGTCCTTTTACATGGTCATAAACCAAAAGTCACCTCTTTGGTTAATCAATCTGCCTTGCCATAATGCTTGCACATATGAAAATCAGGAACTGGTCCTCTATCTCCTAACACTTGGGACTGACCTCCTTCCCTCTCAATGAATATGTAACCATTTTACACAGGATGAAAAATAGCTGGCCTTTTGATTGTTCTAAGAAAGAAGGGGTATTCTAAACAACAAATGCTCTTTTTAGGCTTCAGGTTTTTATTTGGTAAGGTTACAAGCCCTCCTTCTAAGTCAGGAGCAGACTTTGCCATCAATTGAAAGGAAAAAAAAAAAAAAAAAGGCTTTAATTGTGACACAGGAGCATTTTGATCAATTGGCACAATCTAAAGGTTAAAAGTTCCTATATGCAGGCAACCTGGAGAAAAGCAAGAACAATGCTAAGTTTAAAACTTGTATATTCAATCAAGCTATTTCTCCAGGACACAATTGCCAGGCTACTTTGAAGAATGCTGCTGGAATAGCGTGTGGTAAAATGTGACCAAAAAGGAAACTCTCAGCCTAACCTCACATTCACTTTTTTGACCCATTCCATGCACCAAGTTGGTACTCAGTAAAGGAGCCTGGGGGAACCCCAGTAATAGTATACCATGGACTACATACAAACCTCTCTGTGTCTGCAACTGAAACTCCCACACCACTCCTACACATATCACTTGATATGTGGGGACCACAAAGCAAGGGGGACGTGTGAAGTGGCGATGAGAGAAGGTAAAGTTTGGGAGCTGCACTAGGGGAATGGTCCCTGCATTACCAGGCTGCTCCTGGTATGTGTCTGCCAGGCAATAAATGTATATGATTGTATTCAATCCTGATTTTCTCTTTCTCACATGCTTATCATTGATAACCAGTTCCTCCTCAGCTTCCTAATTAAGCTGTTCATACTTGCAAGGAAGTTCTCACAAAATAAGGGTTGTGTTAAATAGGAAACTATTTAATCACATTTTCCCAATACAGCAATAAAGTGGTCCCTTTTTCCTTAATAAACCCCAATCCAAAGTTTTAGCCCTCTAAAAGATAACCCAGTAAGGTATAATATGTAAAGTTTTATAAACCAGAGCAAGCACTCCAACCAGAAAACTGGCAGCTCTATCAGGCTTGGCTTTGGACCTTCTCAATTCACCACAAATCTCAAATACTGTATCTGGGAATCAGACTTCAGTTGTGTGTTGGCTAGATCACCATGACAAAAACAAGACTAAAGGGATTTTTTTTGGTTTTGTTTTTGGATTTTTTTTTTCCCACAAAACAAGCACTAGGCACAGGAAAGGACAGGGTTTTGGCTTCAAGGCCTAGGAAAAAAACAGAATTCAGTTTTTCCATTCTGTCATTCTAGGAAACTCTACAGGTAAATAAATCTTGCTCTTGTACACTGATGCCTCTTGGAGACACTTGGGAAGACTGGATAATAGCTAAATTCATAACCAGGCAGGTATCTTGTAAGCTAGAGCTTATTTGCATTGCTCAAATGTGCTTCTGCAGAAAAAAGGTATTTCAAAGAATTTCAGCCCTTGTGAAGGTACTCTGACTTTATAACCCTATACCAGACAAGCAGGTACCTGGAAAGAAACGCTCTGTCATAAAACCCAGCATTTAATAAAGTGGTTTTCCCCCCAAGACTTCAAGCACCTGCAGAAAGTGTGCTTCTGTCATCACCTCCCTGTCACCGGGGCCGTGACTTGTTCACAGTGTGGGGAAAAGGCTTGACCAGGACCCAACACTTCTTAAGTCCACATGTGCTATCCATTAGGCTGTAAGATCCTGACAGGAGGTAGATACATAGCTCTAAGCCATATACAGTTTATGAAAACATAACTTACAAGTCAATGATTTAAAATAGAAGCATGTAGAAGAGAAATGGAAGGTAAAGGCAGAACCAGCATGGGTTTACTGTAGAGAGCAGCATGAGCTACAAGCAAATAGCAAATGCCACTAAAATGTGAAAAAGTCAAAACTTTACATGGAATTTAAACTAGTTCTTTACATTGGGTTCATGCTGGATTCTTACACCAGCTTATGACTCCATATATAGCACAGTATATGACATTTTTTAATCTAGAGGAGATCTTGACTTGGCTTTGCAAAGTCACACATGATTCCCCTGATGTAGGACATGGACAGTGGGTCCCAGGTGTGCTGCTCTGCATGTTGAAGATTATATAAAAAGGGAGACTATTACTTTTCATATTCTTTAATACTATTATTGATACTATCATTAAATGAGAGAATATCCCTCAGGCCGGGAAAACCTCAGGGAGTGTGGGAGCTAACACCTGGACTCAGGATTGGTTTCCTTGGTTATTTGAGCTGGCTGAATGGTTTTAACAGATAATGATATCTAATTTAATTACATATTAGACAAAACACTTCTGATTATTATTCATCCAGCCAGAATTAATGAATTTCTAAGTCCTTCTTCTGTCCTAAATTTTTTCTATCCTCTCATCATTTACCTCTTTTGTTTTGAAGCTCATCTGAAATCTACCTGTCTGAAGACAGCTGTTTACTTCTCTACCTTGCATGATTTTTTTCTTAATGATGATGCTCCCTAAATTCATTTCCACAGTTTATAATTTGTTTTTCAGGTCATCAGAGAAAGCACTTAAGCCACAAAATCATTCTTATAAAGTACTGATATTCCACTTTCTCATCCACTATTTAATATAGAATCCTTTTAAAGGCAGAGCCCAGTAAACCCTTGTTGATTTAGAGTTCCACACACCAACCATTAACTTCTAATCCATTTGGCATCTGTACACCTTTTTTAACTACTTTTCTTTCTCCACAGCATAACTGATGAACTATTGAAATCTGATTTATTTTAACCACGTAGTTCATCCTGATGAAACTGGATTATGAAATAATTTTCTGCTCTGCTGTATATACCACTTACTTTCCAAATGCAGGCCATAATAGAAAACCAGATCAGGGATTAGAGTATTTAGTGTATTGCTGGGACAGATATGCAAATTTGGAAGGCAAATTGGAGTGGGAAGGCATTCCAGCAAAGCCCAGGGTGTTACAGAATTGTCGGAGACATCGGGCATAGCAATAGAGCTGCACTGCAGAGCAAGGAAGGCAGAAGGGGCAAGCAGAAGATGAAGCTGTGAGCCTTGGTGGTTCCTTCAGTACCTGCAGCCATGCAGGCATGACATTGCCTGGGCTACCCACAAACAGAAGTCCCAGCCCAGGGTGAACCAACCTCCCCAGAGACCTACAGCCCCAAACATAGCTCCTTCCATCCAGGCAAGGAATAATCCCCCTGTGATTAAGCATTAAGCTGTCAGCTAATTTAGAGAGAGAGAGAGAGAGAGAGAGAGATATCTAAACACAAGGCCTAAATGAAGGTGGTGATGAATATAAGGTTCAAACACAAAACCTCTCATGCAGCAGGAAAAACGAAACTAAGAATATTTTGTCTCCTCTAGGGTCTCTAAATATTTTTCCCAGGAACTTAACAATTGCAAACTGCTTATCACACTTAGGCTAAGGCAGAGTTTAAGAAAAAGTCCTGCCTGGCCAGCAGCAATAATTAAAAAGCAATTCTCACCTATTTAAGCTTTTAAGACCTACAGAAGACCTCAGATTTTTCTTGGAGTTGCTATTACTCAAAAGTAGATGGCAAATCTGCTATGCTACCTAATGCCTGCTGGCTTTGAAGCCACTTTGAAGCTACTGCTTTTATATTCACAGACCACTGTTTTCAAAATAAAGTGCTTTAGGGAATAAATGTTTTACTTCAATTAATTGTGTTTCCTGTCTGGGGAAAAACAAACTAACAGGTTTATTCATTTAGAGAACCTGACAACTGCAGATTGCCTGCTACTATTTTGGAAAAAATATTTTATCAAGGATGTTAACCCACGTATTCAGTAAATGCATAGGATTTGCAAGATAGTCCAATTATGTGAATCTCCAAAGAACTAGTGTTCATCAGGAGAGGAAAGGAGACAAAATTGTAAAAGGATTTCCCTAAAGTCATTTTCATGTTGCAATGTCAAGAGGAAATTTTTCTTTTACTAATGTCAGTTTGGGAGAAGGAAAGAAGATAATGATACAGATGACAAAAAAGAAATATATGCTCATGGAAATGTGTTTCAAATCCTACACCTGAGCTTTAAGGAAAACAAACCAGCCTTTATCTATAGTTTTTATACTACAGGGACTAAAAATATCCCTTAAATGAAATTACTAAGGTCCAGAGTGACCACCTTTGATTCATACTAATTTTAGCAGCTGTTTATGTGGACAAATAATTTGAAAATTGGGCTGTAACTAACATCCATCAAACAGGCAATACAGTTAGTGAACTCAGTGAACTTTATATGCATAAATTCTTACGGAAATAAATAATAACACAATACCTTTCTGTTTCTTAGGTCTTATGAACTATTTAGACTTGGTATTTAGATTTATTCTCTGCTTTGAAGTTCCAGCTGCCAACATAAATTACAACAACTGGTAACTTCATTCTTAGAGGACTGGATTATAATCTTTTTTACAATTGTCAAGTAAGGGGCAGCTTCTAGAAGTCCTTGAAGCTGCACAGGTAGAGAAGAGAGACAGGTCTTCATCAGCTGTTCCCTCTTTGCATTCCAGAATAGCCAAATCTACCCAAAATGCAGAACTTATTTCTTGCTTCTTAAAGGGATTAGCTACTGCACTCTACAAGCCCGAAAATCAGATTACATTACGTATATGCACATCTTAAAAGCATGTAAAGAAACAATTTTCACTGCTGTCTTGCAAATTCCTAGATAAGACAGGCTAAAATTCCCGGTTGACAGAACACAGAAATTGCTTTAAATATTTATATGACATTGCCCTCTAGAGGAAACCGAGAAAAATCTGTTTTAGTAGAACTCTTCTACAGACGAAAACATGAAATGTTGTTTTCAGCAGAACAATTAGTGTTTGTTAGAAAGCATTTTCAGTGAGAACATCACATACTGATTTGGCTCCATTTGTCATTCATGTGTTTTCAGGACAGAATTCCCCGACCTCTAGCTTGGGGGTCTGTGTTCAGATAGATGGTACCACAAAGTTTACTGGTTACCATGTCTGTGTTTTTCTCTTTGCTACTGGAATAAAAATAGCCCAGGCTATGAAAAAATGGCAAGCACTTAGTAATTCTTTAGTTATGATGGCAAAAAGAGACACAGGTCTAAGTGTAGCAGGATGGGAAGGAGGAGTTCCCTGATTTTTGTTTCATTGAATTGTTACCTTGCTAGCCTGAACCTATTGTGGTGATCAAGTAATGGTGTAGGAAACACAAATTGAAGTTATTACTATATTAATCAATCATTTATTTTGCCAGTTGGTGGTTTTCAGTTGTTTTGTTTTTGTTGTTGTATGTGTTTGTTTGTTTGTGTGATTGTTTGTTTTAAGATCATCCAGTTATCTATAGTACCTACTACGGAGAAGGGTTAAAATCAGACCTTGCCACCTTTTTAAACAACAGAAATGAGTCTTAGGCATCAGCTAATACAGTAATCTCTTTCAGTCACATTACAACAATTCTGTTTTATTTTGAAAAAGACTGAGTCAGTTTTCCATCTACCTCTAGTTTCTCCCACCTGTAAGAGAGGCTTCAGTTGGATGGGATTCCTGAGTCTTGGATGCTCTAGGGTGAAGTTTGCTGCTGATAATCACCATTTGCCTTACTCTTGCCCTGTTTTGGAAGTTACAAGTATTCTTGAACTGCCACAAATCTTGTGGCAGTGCCCACCAACTTATCTTTTCCCTGTTACTAGTCTGTTAAACATGTTTTCCTTTGGAGGCTCAGCTGATCTTGCTGAACATCATACATTTTACCCAGAGAAAGAAGCAAGTGATACTGCAGACTCTGTGGTTGATATATATGCCCTTCCCCTCTTAGCCCAGATCTGATAAAAAGGAGACAGAAAAATAAGCTTCAAGGAACACGTGATACTTCTTGGAGCTGGAGGCAAATGTCACATCAACTAACAAAAGCAATGAGTTTTTCCATGTTAAAAAAAAACCCATGCCATAAGCCATCCACTGCCACAGCTGTCTCTGTGATTGTATACCTGTCTCTTTGTTGATCTTAGTTATGTTTACTGTATTTATCCTCTCACTTATGTCCATAGATGGCAGGTTCATGCTGACAAATCATCTCTCTGAGGCTGATGTTGAGCCTCTGACTGTGGAACTATCTCCTGCTCACCATTTTTCAACCCACCCTGCTCCTGTCCTTTCCAGTCCAGGCCAGATTTCCAGTGACAGGGGATAAGTGGGTTTTAAGCTGACATGACTGTTAATGCTTTTAGCTCCAGAAGGTCAAAGTTCAGTTTTAGTCCATCTTCCAGGACAGCAGCCATCACACCCAGAGGCTGGCAAGAAGGTATGATCGTGGTCTGCTTGCAGAGCAGCCCCAAAACACATCTAAGAATGAGAATCCTGCTCACTTAGCACAGTGCTGTAAGAAAAAATATTTGAATGAGAACTGGGGAAGCTGTGACTTTCCAGGACTCATGGCACATCTGTCAGTACAGGTGGAAAAGGGCAACCTCCCAGAATTCTCACTGCCACTGAGTAACCTGGCTCCAGTCACCTTCTCCTCTTACAGCAGCTCAGAGCTTCTGTCTTAAGAAAATCAGTCTTTAGCCCACAGCCTGCTTTGTGCAGGCTCCCAGAATATGGAGAGAAAGTCACATTTACAGTTTAGAAGATGCTGTGAATGACTGCACATGGTAAATGGGTATGTAAAGGCACAAGCATCATAGAAGGAGTAGGAATAATGGGCATGGAACGTTCCCTGCTTGTGTCTTTGAACATCTGTATTTTTAATTATTGATGGCTAAAACACTGTTTTGTGATAGCAAAAGCCCTGCTGGAGAGGCTGTGAAAATAACTGATGCTGTGGCTGAAGGCCTCACCTGTTACTTGGCTGAGCAGTAGAAAAAAGCAACTCGTATTTTGCACATTCCAGCAGTTTGCCAATTAGCTCAGTTCTGCTGCACCCTGACTGTACTTCCAGATGACCTGAGAGCATGGGATGCTTGCTGTGTGTAAGGCTGAAAATCCCACTCAGGATGTAAAAGGGATCCTGCTGGCACTTTGGTATCAAGATAAATGACAAGGCACAAGGCTGACTCACCAAAACAGGTTGTTCCCACAGTGGATGAGCAGGGAGGGAAGAGCAGGGAGGGGAAAGCTCCCTGCCAAACACTGGTCTTGTTCTCTTCTAATTACAGCATGGTCAGAACAGCATGGAGAGGCACAGCCATACGTTGGGCAGCAAGCTACAGATTTCTATTCAGAACTATCACTGCTCATTAAAACAAAAACAACGCACAGAAAAAACCCTCTTTATAACCCCTGAAGCTTTTACACCTCCTGAGGCAACACCACCAACCTCTGTCCAATTCCTTTCAAGCCTGATGCAATGCTTCTGAAAAGCAGTCATGCAGAAGCAGGGCTGGGAGCAATTTTGGGAGATGACCCTGAGGATGTCACCTAGTTATACATGTATGTTTCTGGGGAATCACAATTTCTAGAGAGAGGCCAGCTCTGTTGTTTGGTGCTGACGCTATGTAGAAGGCAATGACAGGCATATTGATCCCTAACTTCTTGGATGAACCTGCAAATGTATAGAGCATGTGAGCTATTTAAATCAATGGAAGTCTTCCCATCTTTTTTTTTTTTTTTTTTCAGAGTTTAGATAAAACTCATCTGAGCAAGAAGATAAATAAGATGCAAATTTGAGGCAGATGAGGAGTTCCGAAAGTCTATTGAGGATGTTGCTAATGGCCTCTGCTACAAGGGAATGAGCTGTGCCCCCACAGAGGGTTGACATGGGAACATTGAGGGGGACGGCAAGAACCGGAGGGTGAGGAGAGGAAACCAAGTGAGCACACACTCATATTAATAAAGCAAAGAGGACAAACGCGCTAAATGATCTCTGCTGAGTCTGGGGATTAGTGACCTTCTGTTTAAGACTTTGGCTCTTAAGAGAGGATTTGGAATAAAGCTCATTTCTTCAGAGCAATTCATTTCTCAACACGTGTGGCTAAGTCTGCTCACACCTTCCAGGAAACATAAAAGAAGGGAAGAAAAACATCTCTGTCTTAGTTTCTTAGTCCTGCTATATTTTAAGGGAGGGGAGAGGGAGGACTTTATATCCACTATCAAGCAGGGGATTTATATCCACTATCAGTGAAAAATACAGCAGTCATGCTTCACAGGGGACTGCATGCTCCAGACTTGAGGAGCACAGTGAGACTTAGGCTGTGCCTTGCAAATGTTAGACATCCATAGGCTTTCTCTCATTTTGCACACGTTCAGCACACATTTGCTGTATACCAGCTCACAGCAGCTCTACTGGATGAGAGAACACTCAGCCAAAATCCCTGTGTTCTGCATTTTTTCCATCCTCAGGACATGTGCACCAGACAGCTTGGAGGGCACGTCAGCACAGGCTTCTCATCCTTGCCCACAATAACAAGCCCCAGGTCTCAACCTCTATGTCCTGATCCATCACTTCGATAGCATGAAGATCAGTAACATGATATAAAAAAGGAAACTAATTCAATTTCACAACAGGTTGGGGGTATTTTTTAGGTCAGTTATGAGAACTCTATTCCCTGAGACTGTATTTGGAGGTTGTAGTCTCCAGGACCACTGTATTTTTTTTTTTTTTTTTTTTTTTTTTTTTTTT
>VWYO01016492.1:43909-75451 GCA_013400275.1 Rhadina sibilatrix | reverse complement strand
AAAAAAAAAAAAGTAACAATAGGAAAAAAAAAATCACCTCAGAACTGAACCAGGGTTTTCCACTTAAAGACACACTATTGTTGAAATATGGTTTTGCTGTAATGAATAGTCTGAGGTCTGAAATCCTTCAGGACATCAGCAAATCTGTTTTATTCTGGATTATCTAGCAGTACAAATCAGATCCAGGCACAGGTTTATGTTTCTGCTGAATTAGCCAGAGTGCACATTTACAGGTCCGCTTTATGCCAGCCATAGGAAGACTTCTGATATTTGACCTGGCAATAAAAAATTAAATCTTACATTGGGAGCCTTTGAGAGATTTTGAACAAATTTGAATTGACAGCAAGTTTTATAGCAGTCAGCATTTTATATTTCATGGCCTCGATGCTTTTAGTACAGCTGTAGGAGCCCTAAAGCTGGATTTTCTGCACAGTCAAACCCCAACCTCCGGTTTGACCTCCACACAAGTAACAAAAAGGACTATAGGAATATCAAAACTGGAATTTTTGTTCTTTAATATCAGCTGAATACTCATCTGAGCTTGTCACCATGGGCTCCATTTCTGTCCAAAGGAGAGGAACAGGCACTCTTAGGAAGAAATATGTATCTGGCCTCTTGCAGGTCTTTATTTTCAGACTAGATGCATGACATCTTTCAAGTGCACTTTCTGCTCCATTGCCTAACAATGTGTGTCCAAGTAAAACAGAGGTATCTGAATATGATCAGATGAAACCTTCTTTAAACCAGTTAACCAGGCAAACTGGGCACAGAAAAAAAAAAATCTGTAATAGCATAGCTAAATAAATGCAGTGCTAAAACTGTATCAGTTCTTGCAGATAGGTTCCCTGCAATGCTTTCTTAACTGCTTTGATTTTCAAGTATTTATGTCTACTATATTAAAGATCAAAAGACCTGCACAAACATCTAGACTTACTAAATCCAACCTAGTAATTGCCAGGACCTTTACAGTAATCAGCCCAAGTAAGCCTTGAGAACAAAGAACAGTTCAACAAGAGGACACTGGAACAGCCAAGCACGGAAACACAAAATTCTTGCAGGAAGCATTACACTCTGAAGGGGGCACAACAGCTAGGTAAAAACCTAACCATATACTTGCATTTGTTTTGAAAACCTCACCACTAAATAGCTCTCTACATGAGTTATTTATTACCAGGTGCACTCACAGTATCCTGTGATACTGTGGCAAAACACTGGCAATTAGTAAAACCTTTCCTTAAGGAAATGAGATTGTGCCCATTTTTATAAAGAGGGAATGAAGCTACAAAAAAAGTAGGCATCATCTGAAGCTTTCCTGTAGGCACAGGTCCACAGGAAAATTACATAAGGACCACATGTGCCCCACTGCTAGGCACCACATGGAGTACCATGTCCCACCAGAGGATGGTAAGAGAGCAAGGCTCTCCTGATTCCTTCTACCTTTGCTCCAGATTGTCTGAGCACACTACAGGACTGGATCACTCTCAGTCCAGGGACAGTGTGAAGTCTGCAGCAGCTTTCACCATCAATATTACCTCAAAGGGCATAGGGTATGTCCTTGTCAGCAGCACTGCTCAGGAGGAGCTGCCTCAGTTCCCACAAACCCAACCAGTACCTCTTGGTAGAAGCTGCTTACTCCTTTTAGAGCTCTGAAGCCATCCACTTTCTCCTTCCTCTTTATGTCCATACAACACGCACAAGCTCATAAAAAGAGCAATATTTCCAAAACATATCGAGTGAAATTATACCAGAAATCAGGGATCATGATATCCCAGAAAGTATTTCCCACTGGACCAGGAACATGGTGGGATTTTAATGATATTATAAAAAAATAACATGAATAGGTGAAAGCTGGAAAACACATCTGCTCTATGTCAGCAGCTAACAGTAAAGCTCTGAACTGTGGTGTTGACCAAAGGCTCCAGCTCCCACTCCAGGTCAGGCAGCACAAGCCCTTCCCTCACTGCATGTCCCTGCTGTCTTGCCTATGTTTAAGGGGCTGGTATCCTCTGAGGACAGCAAATATGATGTATTTTGGGATGGTGAGCAATCATGCAGGCAGCCCTGCTCTGAAAGCAGGGAAAACCAAAGCTGGTTGTGTTGCAGTAAAATGCTGAGTCAGGGCTGCAATGATAAAGTTTCACAGTTTTAGGTCTTTTGTGTATTAAATAACTCAATTGTTTGACCTCTTGGTTTGGTAAGGAAACCTCCAAAGTGCATTTTTCAACATTCCAGAACTGCTGTGTTGCAGGAGGAGATCCAGAAACAGACATAGAGTACGCTTTTAAACTGGAGAGACAGCCAGGCTCAAACCACTGGGCTGCATTTTCCACCATCATTCAGATGAATTAAAAAGAGACAGAAGAGGAAGAAGCATCCGTCTGGCCATCCATTATTAATAAGAGGATCAAATCTAAAACTCTTTCTGATACTGATACAGAAGCCCTTTAGTATGATCAAATTATTCTCTTTCGTCCTCACCCTCTTTATACAGAAACTCTCCAGCAGCTTCTTCTCCAAGTCCAGGTCATGTGGGAAAATGAAGAAGCTTCACAATTTCTAAGTGACTTTCTACATCTTTCCAATATTCTTATTCTCAACATACTTTTGAGTATTGAAGGGAGATAGGCTTGCCTTTTTGCATTCTTTTAAAGCAAAATGAAACAACTTACTTCAGACAAGACTAAAAATCACCAAATTCTCACATGATCTAGTGTCCCAGACTCTATCAAAGCAAACTTCCTTAGCTGTCAGATCATTAAAACTACTTATCTACCTCTAAACTCTTTAAGACTATTCAATTTGATAGCAGAACAAAAAAAGCTTGTTTAAGGAACAAAGTTATTGCAAGCTTGTTCAATGATGAAAGAACTGTATTTAAAGAGTTTCTTCAAGAATGGTACCCATCCAGTTCTGCAATTATTCAGCCTCCTCTGTAGACCAACATGCCTAATCATCCTTTGGATCTCTTCCACGTGCTGAACAGTTCAGAGCTGGTGCTGGGAAGCACTATTACGAATTTTCAGAGTACTCAGAATTCATTTCTCATATAATTTATAGAAGTAAAAATCTGGAGTAACATAATTAGTCAGTGATGCTTTCCTGGATTTATTCTACAATTGTGTAACCACAGAGGAAATCTCATTTTAAGTATGCAGATTCCAAGAAACATCTCTTTTCCAAGTTTGAAAATAGCACAGCTCTATCACTAATGCACACACACACACACATTTTCACACAGAAAACTAGTCAAAACTACAGGCATATAAGTAACAGAGCTAGACTTCAAATTTACATTTAGGCATCTAAATAAGTGACCCAGTGATTTTAAAGGCCCTCACTAATGTCACCTGCTCCTGTAGGACTTTGAAACAAACCCCTATTTACCTATACCTTGATAGACAAACCCCCAGATTTCTCAATTGCAAGGCTTCCTGGGGGACTGGGCTTCCATGTAAGGTTTTGAACACTCTTATAGAAATCTACTGTACACTCCAGTTCTTTTTGGAAACAACATTTACATTAAAATAGGGAAAAAGTAGATCTGTAACTATTTTTAAATGCTTCCACTCTTTTCAAGATCTTCCTGTGGGAAAGATCTTGCAATAATTATTCATAAAACAAGAAAATATAAATAACATGTTAAATTTGGACTTCATTGTCTGCAGGAGTCATGCATCTAGTATTACAAACAAACCACAAACATCTCATGTTCCAATACTGTGATTCTATATTAAACAAACAAATGTCCCCAACAAGCTGTTTAAATTAAATGTTGATAAGCACCAAGAAAACAAGCAGCTTACAATATTGCAGAATGAATACAATTGGAAGGTGAATTGATGGCATTTCACCATGCTGCTAGAAAGGCTAAAATTATAAACAAATAAATAAATAAATAAATTCCGATTTCCATAAGACAAACAAAATTATTGTTATTATTATTATCACCAGATATAACAAGACACATTTACACATCACTATTGCCAAAATCCATTAATCATCTCTAATCTGACCTGAGCACTGGAAACCATTAACAGCCTACTGTGAGTGCTCCCAATCAAGTGTGCCAAGTAGAGTTTAGGAAAGGACTTTCAAAGAAAATCCTTCCCATCTTGGCTTTGGCAGTTTCCTTGGGTGACTTTATGATGCTGAATTGTGTCCCCACTCATCTGCTTACCCCAGAAATAAATTCTGCACCTTTCAGAGTAGTTCTGAGAGCAAAGGGGGCAGAAGGAGTGTGCAGTTTGTTTGCAGAGGCTGCACCCACTCCCCCACACCCTTCTCACGGACTGTGCTGTCTGCAGCATGGACAGCAGGAGACAGCTCTCCTTTGCTCTAAGTTAGCTTTTAGCTTGCTGAACCAGAGGAGATCCCCAGACTGTGGCTTTTCCTCTTCTTGGAACTGATCAGTCTGCTCAGGAAGGCAAACACACAGAGACACCAGGAGCTCACACCTGCGGCCCATCAGGGCCTAGGATGGCATTTTCCAGTGCAGGAGACTAAACAAGATGAGCTACACCCACGGCAAGGACTTCTTGGATTTGCCATCTTTTCAGGACTGTGAGAGGTTGTATCATTTATTATTATGGCTTTTTTTTTTTTTTTTTTCATGTTTGTGAGTACTTTGCTTGTTAAATAAACGTTTTTTTCCACTTTTCTTGAGCGAGATTTACTTCCTGGAATGATTGTGGGAGGGGCAGTTTGAATTTGCTTTCTAGATGAGACCACTTCAAAAGTTTCCTCCCAAAGTTTACCTTAAACAAGGACAAGGAAATCTCATAACGCTGCTCACTTACTCATCATCACCAATGTTCTCTTTCACTTCCTAGTCAGCTGGGAGGTGAAAAACCAAAGGACTTTCAGATAATGGTTTACATATCTACCACCAGTATCTACCTGGAAGCAACACATGCATTTCCCTTAAACACTGCAGTTACACTTCAGTCCTTTTCCATGAAGGGTTGGTCCAGGTGTGTGAAGCACTTTAACACATCAGCAGAGCTCAGCTTTTCTCCATATAGCCCTGACAGGGAAGAGCACACATGAAGCTGACTGTTCATCCCCTCCTTAGGGAATGCATCTCCAAAACCAGGACATGGCCTCAACCACAGCCACCGGCAGGATTTCCACAGATGGAGGGTCAGTCTCTGCAGTTTTAATTTAGTTCCCTTTCCTACTCTCAGATCAGTGCAGAGGTTTTTGAGGCACAAAAGGTTCATCTGTGACCTCTGAAGGACACAGACCACTGAACCATAACCATGTCATTGCTGCCTCTGTCCTCTTAACCTCTAGCTGAACTACAGCAGCCTCCCAAAGCATGCATGCCAGAATGAATATTTTTTTCCCAAATTGAAGGTTAGCCCTGCTGGTAGAAACTCACTAGAAGCAATGAGCTGTCACCTCTCAGAGAATAGATGCTGCTGATGCTGACCACAGCATCCATTTCTTTCATAGAACCATAGAATCATTTAGGTTGGAAAAGACCTCCAAGGTCATTGAGTCTAACTTCAGCACCTCAGTGTCTCTCCTGCACTGAGGGACTAAATCCTGCTGGATTTGAGGTACAGCCCCAACAGTGCCTAGTATAGAGGGGCAGTCACTGCCCTGGTCCTGGGCCACACCATTGCTGACACATTCAGGATGTCCTTGGCCTTCTTGGACACCTGGCACACTCCAGCTCATGTTCAGCTGCTGTGGATCAGCACCCCCAGGTCCTTTTCCTCCCAGCATCTTTCCAGCCCCTCTGTCCCAGCCTGGAGCTGCAGGGGTTGTTGTGACCCAGGGACAGGACCCAGCACTTGGCCTGGTTGAGCCTCACAAAACTGGCCTGAGCCCATGGATCCAGCCTGTCCTGATCCCTCTGCAGAGCCTTCCTGCCCTCCAGCAGATCAACACTCCCACCCAGCTTGGTGCTATCTGCAAACTGGCTGAGTTCACTTGATTCCACTTGTCCAGATCACTGATTAAGGTATCACACAGGACTTGCCCCAATACTGACCACAGCAGCAATGTCTTTCTGCAGCCAGACCTCTTGGAACATGGATCTGGAAGCCTCCCAAACCTATTCTGATCTTTCTCAGGTCATGTGTAATCGTGCTTTTGGATGTTTCTGAAGTTCCACACAAGCCAGCCCAGGATGGTACTCTGGTTCCAGAAATAACTAGATGGGATAATCACTGCAATGTTTGGTCTAGTTCGTTTCAAACAGAGTTTTTTGCCTGAGTGAAAATTATCTGTCAAGAAAAAGGAAGGGAGAGTGCAGCTAGAGAAAGAGCAAGCTCAGCTTCTTAGACTATAAGGGGGATTTTACATGGCTTTGACAATTGTGAAGAATTTGCTGCCATAACTGTAGGACCTACCCTTAGCCAGTAGAGTCTGTGCTCTCAGGGGAAATTCAGAAGATGCTTGCCTTCCTGGAAGTCTGCACACAAAGTCCATCAGAGTCCAGATACTGCAATCCAGATACACAGAGTCTTCATTGACTTCACTCTTCAGGAGCTCTGTCACCACCATGTATTGGTCAGGTGACTCATTTTCTACACACTTACACCACATACCGTAATCTCACTAAATCTGCACAAAGTCTGGGGCAAAGGTTTCACACACAGAAGTTGCTGTCATGGTAGCTCTTGTGAATTTCTTTGGTGCTTTAGAAGATTTCAATGCTGAATTGAGCCCAAATTAAAAATACATAAATAAATGTTATGCTCTATAAATAATGATTCAATGCTTCATCTAATCATGTGCTTTTATGCAGTCATCCTCCCAGTAAAGACAAGGAGCAAAGCCTGGAGAGCAAAGTCTTGCCTTCAGGCATTTTAAATATTCAAGTTTCTGAGTCAATGTTCTTACTGAGCTGAAGGGACAAAAGAGGGAGTCCATTCAGAGCAAACACACAGAGTAATCTTTACTATCCTGAACAGTATTGGTGTATTAACCACACACCAGACTTAAAGACACATCATAAGCACTTTCATGTATTATGTTGTTCAGATATGTGTAACTGCAGATCATCTCTAAAAGAAGCTAGGCAGGCTTTCAGAGACATGCCAAAGATTAAGAACATGCAACAAGCCGACTCCCCCACATAAGCTCTCATCATAATCCTTCTCTGTAACAGGATATAATCACTAAAAGAAAAAGACACAAAACAGAACCACCACACACCCCTGTTTTCCCCCCAAATCTACCATTAAGCTCAAGCTTCAAAGTGAGCCTTATTTAAACCAAACAGACTTCTTAAAACTAAATACAGTGCTACTACTATATTGGACTCAAATATTATAAATTAAATTACACATTTGGAGATGTTTTTAAGGAAAAAGCAAGTGCAGCATAGGCAAAAGCCCAGTTATCAAAAACTAAAGAATTAATGCTTCAAACACTTAAGGAACTATGGAATATTGTTCATATCAACAGACTTACAATGTATCTATCATATTCTACAATGTTCTATCACATGCTTAGAAACGTGCTTAGGATCAGGAGCTGAAATATGTATATGTTGTCACCAGAATATTCCCAAAGACCATATTGCATATATCAATATACTATATATAATATAATATATACAAGCATATATTTCAGCATTAGAAAATTCAACCCAACTCTTAGTGTTTGAAAATACTTTTCTTAAACACTCTTAGCTTCAAAGTCATCACAACATCCCAAACAACATACTAAGATGCTGCCAAAGAGAGTTATTTGATAGCCATATCACTGCACTACGTATCTATGAAAAAAAATCAGTTTTACTGATGACTAATGTTTTACTATGAGCAACGTGCAGGCAGGGAAGACTCAGAGTCAACTGGAAAAACAACAGAGAAAAGGAAATACTTTGCAATTGAAGAAAGAACCACTCTTCTCAAGCTGGAAAGCCCATGAAGAGTTGACATTGCATTCCCAAGCACTGGCAAGAGTTGACAAGCATAGACAACCCAGTCCAGGAAATCCAGAGCATGACAAAGTGTTATTCTTTCCACCAGGCCCAAAGAAAGCAGGTACAACCTTCCCTGCTTTGCTAGTCCCACATTCTCCTGTTCCGGCAAGAAGCAAGTATGGACCTGATTAAATAGCATCTCTTTTGCAATAGCTGCCAGTGTGGTCCAATTTGGGCAGGGTGGATAAAGAGAGGAGGAGCAGAGTGTCACACACAGCTTTAAAAAGACCCCATAAAACCTGAGCAATCCCCTCCACCAAAATGGAAGAGGAGGAGAGGTGAGAAACCCAGAAATCACCTTCGCACTGATAGCAGCAAGTGGCAGGAAAAGATTTGCTTCACTGAACCTGATCTGCCCTTGGAGGTGCCAGAGGGAGGTGTAGCAGTCTCTGTCCCCCACTGGATTACTCAGTCAACTTCAAAGATCTTCCTTACTGGCTCAAAGCCAGTGGAGCTTGGGCATTTCCCCAAGGGGAGAGGTGAGAGCTTGGTGGAGACCCTGGACTGGTGCTGCTCTCCCAGGTGCCCCCGGAAAAACTGCAGACCTGAGATCAGACTGTCTCAGAGCTCCACTCAGGTGTAAACCAGGACTGAAACACCTCAAACTTGAACACAAACCAATGACCTGGTGGCACCAAGAAATGATATGGGGACAGTAACTTTATCAGCAGCCTCAAAATGAGCTGGGCTGACCCCTCCCACACCAACCTCAGAACGGCAATGTCCTCTTCTGTCTGTCTTCACCTACTTTTCTTCCATTATTCTACTAAAACATGCAAGACTCCCTTGAGATTACTACATTTCTTCATATTTTGGCTGACAATTTAGATGATACCCAGGGCAGAAGCCATCCTACAGCTGTGCTGCGTGGAGAGAGGCAGAGACACACCACAATCTGAATTTCATGTCTGAAATTATTTCATAGGAAAATGTGCTGAATGTGACTATGAAAGAGAAATCAGAAATTATAATTACAAACTACAATTAGAAAAATGATCATATTTCCTGGAAAAAGATATTCTTCTTTAATTCCTTTTTTGATTTTACGAGAGCCACCAGAGCCCTTGTATGAACTCCTCTTGTTACAAAGCACAGAAACTCATTCAATTATTTTCACATTATCTGGAAAACAACAACACAACAGTTCTTTAACTCTGTATTTTGTCAGGTGAACCAATTTGGTATCATAGCATTTATTTAACATATTATAATACAATTGTTTGTAACTTTGGTTTCGCTTTCTTTGTTCTGTCCCGTGATGAAACACTGGGTAAGTACGTACATGTCTGCATGGCACTTTGTTTCTAAAAGCTGATTAAAAATGCATTCTTTAAAAAGGAAATATATGGAAGTGACTTTGGAGGCCTAGATTTTAAGCTTCTTTCATTTTTTTGACATCTGTTTGCTGAGCGCATATAATTTCTCCCTTGAATTATTTAAATGTCCCAGTGCTTTTTTCATAAAAGGAAAACTGAACCCAGATGCCCAGCCTAAAGATGGAAAACCTTAAAAATATAATAAAGTAGAGTAAAAGAAAAAAGTAAAAAAGCAAAAAATTGGAATTCTCATCCACTGGGAAAACCCAGTATTTTAAAGACATATTCACTGGAATATTATATTTAAATTCCTGTGAAAGTCCCAGAGAACTATACTACGAAATCCCCAAATATTTTCTTTTCTTTTGCCTTTTTCCCTATCTTCAGTCTTAAAAATCTGAAGAGTTTGGGTGTCTGATACTGTTCTCGCAGACGAGTCTGATGACCACATATCCTCATCTTGCTGGTCCTTGCCCCGATGTAAAAAGCCCAACGTGCATTGCAGGAGCCAAGCCTGAAAAGGAGATGTTGCCCCTTGAGAGGAACAATGTCCCACAGGAATTCCCACTAGCTAATTTATGGACTCTCTACTCCCCACAGACAAAACATGCAGATGGAAATTTTGCCCTGCTTCTACAGAAAGTCTAGAAGTGCAAACTGTAACAGGAATCCATTAAGGAAAGAAGCAGAATTAAATGGGATTTCTTTAAACCATAATCTGCCAAGAGATATTTTGGATTCTTTTGAATAGATTTGATACACAAGGTAATAGTATTTTTCAAAGAGAAGATTAAGCCCTTGTTTAACCCATCTTAGCTATTCATCCCTGGGGTTTCCAGCCTTGCAGTTCTCCTGGGGTTGTTCACAACTTCTCTTCTCGGACTGGAACACTGTATTTTTTACATTTGCATTTTGAAGCTGACAATCTTTGGTTGGAAATTAATTGTACTTGGAAAAAAAAAAAAAAAAAAAAAAAAAAAAAAGATGCATTTAAGCTTTCTGGACTGTCATATGAGAGGGATAAACATAAGGCAGAGCAGTTTCCACAGCAGAAGTACAACATTTGGAGAGGAAGAGGGAAGAAAATGCTGAAAATAAGGTTGCTCAGATAAATTATGTTGCACTTCATAATTTTAAGATGGACAGAGATGTGTGAGATTTAGTTTCTGCTGCATTATCCATGTGGCCACAGCTCATTAGGGCACCACCTCACCCCACAGGCCTTAAACAGCCCCTTAGGGCAGCAGAGATTTGCAGAAGTGGAAATTCCTTCCCTCAAACCTCAACTTGGGAGTGCAGGACAATAAACAAGGGACTATAGCTTGGTCACAACCCAGAGCAGCTCCAGCACACTCAGGCAAAACCAATGAAATGCACCTTAATGAAGATCAAGAGAGTGGTCATCATTCTGCCTCTGCTTCAGACACCTTGGGAGTGTGAGCTGTGATGCTGATCTTCACATTTAAGGCAGTAAAGGCTTTGGAGAGCAGAAATTTCTTTAAGAGAGCAGAGAGAAATCCAGCCAGGCTACCCTTTTCCACTGGTATATAGTGGATCAAGAGCCAGGACCATGCCCTCAGAGATGGGTTTTACTTTCGTCCTCCAGCAAAGACCCAGTCTCTCTCTCTCTTTCTCTCTCTCTCTCTTTCTCTCTCTCTCTCTCTCTCTCTACACACACACACATACACACAAACCAGACACGGTTTTTCCACACATCTTTTCCCTCCTCTGCCCTCTTCCACCCTCTCTACCATCATTACTTTGGGATGCTGCTACCAAAACCTGTGCTGCTCCACTTTCCATGATTGAACCTCACCAGTCTGAACCACAGCAGCTGTTTGGGAGGTTGAAGGCAAGATTTTTAACCCCCTCAAAAGGCATTTAGAAACCAAACTCCTCATGCTAATAGCAATGGTTTCTAAAAACCATAAGCCGCCTCAGCAAACTTCAGACTTACTTTGTGAGTCACTGGAGTAGAAGCAAACATCATGTGGCACCAAGAAGCAATTTTTTGTGTCTTGAAAGCTACATTTATTGTCATGAAAGTGGTGAGAAAGTAGAAATTCAACATCTGAACATCTATCTAGAAAGAAAGTTCAGAGCCCAAGCCAGTCATCCTGGCTGAGCAAGCTCCTTGCTGCAGGTTTGGTAATACACGATGTGCTCATATGCTCTCTCATCCCAAGAACTCAGGGTAGCTGGTTTGGGACAGGACCCCCTCCACTGCCCCAGGGAATCAGCCAGGCTGGAGACCCAGCCACAGAGGCATTAGTGCTTGTGAGAGGGAAGGTGTAAGACTGTGCCCTGGCAGTGAGCAGGGCAGGAGCCCCACAATAGCCTGGTTTTGACCTCTTATTGCCTGTCAGAGGCAATCACTGATACCACAGGTCTGCTGACTTGTATGAATTGTTACCCAGTGCAAACTCTACTGTGTGCCTGAGCCTAATTTTCCCTCCAAACACAATAAAATGGCTCACTCTCAAGTCACCTCTAGTTTTTATTGCCTGCTATGAACTAGGTTTCATGCAGTGCTGTGAACTGTCTCTTGGGGATACTAGGTTTCAAGGTCTCATTAATCAGCTTTCCATTGAATAATGAGTTTAAAAAAATCTTTTGTTTTACTTACATATATACCACTTGTTGAACAAGAATGACTCAGTGCAAGGAAATATCTCATTTACAATTCTGTGCAAATATGTACAACCAAGTGCTGAAGAGCATGAGACCTCAAAAGTCATCTCTGTCCTGGAGATAAGACATATCTTGGGCAATAATAAATAGAAAAATCTTCCTGAAGCACCAAATAGAGAGCTTTTGTTCACACTCTAGTGAACTATAAAGTCTTACAAAGCCAAAGAATAAACGCTGTTTTAACATCACAGAAAACAGTTACTTTTTGAAGCTTATGACCTGCTTAGGGTCAGGGCATTCCAGTGCAGCTGTAAATGTGTTATCATGATTACTACATGTCTTCTTGGACTTACATTCAGCAGAAAAATGTAAAATTAATCTCAAGACCTGCCAGCTTTAGACTACCCATTCTCTGAAGAGCCCTTAGGCAGAGAACTTGCTGCTAAGAAACCCAAAGGTCTGGAAAAAAATCAAAGCGACTTTTTGCAGCCATGGGGATCTGGATCTTATTCTGCTCTGGTTGTACATAATTTTTTAATGTCAAATATTTTTTGCATTAACACGCTATTCTGTCTTGGGCAAGGACAAAGGAAGGTAAGACTTCTGCTTTCTTGATTTTAACCTAGTATAACCATCTTCAAAGGCTGACTGCCCTTTTTCTGTCACACTAACCCAGTTTGGAAAGTACCTCGATGGGCCTCTGCTCAACCTCCTTCCTTGAAATAGTGTTGGACAGAGATGGCACATCCCTGCAGATTCCTGCACAATAATTTCCACTGGTGTGGATTCCCCAGCCTCTCTGGCTAAGTGACCCTAACCTTTACGGTCAGAATTTTCTTCTCTAATGTTTGAATTGTCCCTCCTTTTTCTGCAAGCTTATGTCCATGGGCCATTTTCCATCTGGTGTTAGAAGGGGAGGGGGCATGGAAGCTTGTGTCTTTCTTGTCTTTAAAATTCTTGGAAAATCACAGGCACAGAGCAAAGAAGAGAGAGAACCAAATGATACAGTCTGAGCAGAATTTCTGTGTTAGTTTTATTCTCACATTAGACAAATTTGTCATTTTTATTTTATTCTAAATGCTAATGTGTGGCAACACCAGCTGCCAATTTAGAGACACATACTTGGCATGCCAAGATTTATGTCAAAAACCTTCGCATCCCTTACTTAATTCTTCTGATAGTCACCAACCCTTCCAGAAAGACAGATTTACTTGGCACTCTTTAAAAAACACTTACTTGATGAATGATGCTACCTCAAATCATGAGACTCCCAAACTCAAAGCTCTTTGTCTAATGAAAACTATTACTGCTTTTTAATAAGTTCTTCAGCATTTAAAAATAGCACTCCTAATTTCCTGCTCCACTGAGCACCACCTTGACTTCAAGTCAAATTATTCACAACCTCTTCTCCACCAACCCTGGGGGATACAAGTCTTGCATTTTGGGGCTAAGTACTTCTCTCAACAGCTGTGCGAAGCTCTCTGAAGCAGGAAAGAGCAACTCACTCCTAACAGTATCAGACATCAAAGCTAAGCCACCCTTTTTTCCCCTGCTATTTTAACCCAAACGTTGTAGAGTAACAAGCAGCAACACCAGCAGGATTTCTTTGAAACAACTTCTAGTCAACTAAATTATATTGTGGGAGAGCAATAGTTCATGAAAGAGATAACATTACCATGCAAGCAAGCTTTAGCAGTTTTAGCTTGCTCTAGTTTTCACCAGGCACATTTCTCTCACGAAAACACCAGAGACATAATACTCACAACACAAACCCAAACAGAAGTGTGTTACTGTGCCACAGTGTCACAAACCTCAGTACTGATATTTAAAGCAGCTCTTTCATCCACAAAACCAGTACGTGGGTGCTGCACAGAGCCCTCCAGAGAAAAACAGATCTCCTTGCACAGGTGTCATCCCAAGATCCAGGCATACAAGGCTCCAGAAACTCACAGAGCTTTCATGTGGGTGGAAAATTCACCTTTCAGCCCTGATGACCAAGGGCACCCAGAGAGCACAAACATCACCAAAACAAATGATCTCTACATTCCATTGTCCTGCCCTTCTTCAGAAATTGTCATTAAGTACTTCTTCCACTGCTTCCTGAATTTTGTCAGGAACCCAAACCCACTAAATTTCTTTACATGTTTTTGCAAATCACTTTTTGAGTTACTTTGTTTTTTCTTGTTGACAGTTCAAGCATTTCAGATATTCTTACAGGCAAATGAATCTCTTAAAATCTGGTCCTTTCCCCAACTACCTGACTTCCTGGAAAACTGACATTCCTCAAATATTTTTACAAATCTCCCTGTTAATTGCCTTCATTAGAACCTCCTTCTGTAATTACGTTTTTTGTCTGTATGACACAAAAGGAAACAGTGCACCCTAGTGTGACCTACTTTTCTATAAAACTAGAAAAAATGTTTTTAACAAACATGAGAGATAAATTCTGTACAATATCTGTCTTTTTAAGTTCAAAGAACTTTTCTAAGGACTTGAAGGAAAACACTGTTTTTCTGGAAAAATGCTGTTACTGGGGGCTCGGTCAAATGGTCAATGAGAGCTTCCCAGCTTTCTCCTAACTGTCACCTTTTATTATTTTTGATTCTGCAGCCTATGCAATAGGAGAAAAACCAGTCAAATACAAGCTGTCTGCATTTTTGGAGTCAGTTACCCAACAGCTCTGATAAGACTTCATGCCCTGATGCTGTGGATCCATGAAAAAAACACCAGCAAGTTCTTTCTCTGAAAAATTTTTATTTGGGCTATTGACCTGTTGGCTTCTTGCACACTGCTTTTTCCTGAGCATGCAAGATGCTCATCTTGAGGGAAAAAAAAAAAAATAAAATCCAAAGTCAACTCCTGGTTTTTCATGTGGATAAAACTCTAGCTGGCTCCAAGAGAGCTACTTGAAAAGGTTGTAATGCAAAGTCAAAACAACATCCGAAAGACTTTGGTAGAAGAAGGCACATGAATACAGTGAGAACACAAACTCATAAAACATGGTGTTATTCATGTGCAATATATAACATTTGACCTTCAAAATACATTAAAAAGTTCATTAGAAGCTTTTAATTCAAAAATTAAAAAAAATTATTCCATTACATTGAATTGTAGTGTTTGTCCAAATCTCCCAGCAAACTCAATTGCAACTTCTCCTTAGTTTTTCTCTTTGTAAGCAGAGATAACCTTTATTCCATATGTGCATGCAACTTTCCTGTGCTAAGAACGCAAGTTTTATAAAAACTCATTTCAGGCATGACATGAGTTTCTCTAAAAGAAACAGGACACAAGGATGCTGCGCCTAACACATGGCAGCTCTTGCCTTCATTCTCTGTTACAAACAGTCCTGGAGGACTACTTATGTGATAAACAGTCTTGCTGGACACAGATGTCTGGGGAGAAAAAAAAAACAACAAAAAACAAACAAACAAACAAAACCAAAAAACAAAACAGAACAAAAAAAAAACCTGTTGCTATTTTCCCTCAGATTTTTTGATGCCGTGTTTAAATGTATATATGCTTTTACATATACACAGAGAAATTAGACATAGGATAACCTATTCTCCTATATAAAAACTATTAAAAGAGCTAACAGTTCTAAAATAAGGCTGAATTTGAGAGTGTAGGGATTTTTTTTTTTTTTCACTAGGCCTTCTTGGGAAATGACTTGTGATAATAATAACAGGTATATGAATTCCTTAAGTAAACATCATGCACTCTGTATTTTTGTGCTAACACTGCCTTGGCCTTAATATATATGCAGAAGGATCTGGCCTTTGGCCATAGAGCATTTTTGTACTGCCTTTAACCAGAACTTTCTGAAATCAATAGCATCCATACGCTCCAGTGCACCCAGCTTCTTTCTCCAGGGACAGGAAAGAGGCCCAGTTTAATACACATTTAATTCAATTAAGAGCTACACAGCGATAGCCTTTAGTAAATTTTAACCTCCTCTCCATGCATCGTTTGCTAACCCACCATTAATTAAACACAGTTATTAAACTAGCATGTTTATAATTACTGCATTTTCAATGAATGAACAAAAGCTATTTATGGGGCCCAACCAAACAGCGCCTGTTCATTCGCGGCGCGGGACTGAGCAGAGATGCCCGGAGCCAGCTGGAAGTTCGACAGCACAAACAGCAGTTTGCAGACACACAGAGGCAGGTCAGCACAAATACCTTCTGCCCAGAAGGAAACACTGCACTGGAATGCTTTAAATTCCTGCTTTGAACATTTAGGGCTGAAAAACACAGCATTGCCAGGTGCCTGCATACCCAGAGGACCCGCTAACCCCAGCTCACCAGCACAGCCCTTCTGCAGATCTAACAGGTTGTGATCCATTGTCTTCATGAGTGCCTTTGAAACAGCTTGGCACAAAGTGCTATCAGATACTAGGAAATACTAAATACTAGTGTTACCACCACCTTCAAACATGTGTCTCTCATCGAGCAAACCTCTGGGAAGAATATACTCTGGGTGGTGTTGCGGTGTGCCTTTAAGGCTTTCAAGGTGATCCNCAAACCACGAGGCTGCTCTCCCAGCACAGCTACCACACAGACTCCACAAAACAGCAGTGATTAATTCACTGTTATAGGGTGGAAAGGCATGCTCATGGATGGTTGACTGACAACTCCTGTGCAGCCGATGGCATGATGCCATGAAACACACAAGCCTGCAGAAGTGGACAGAGATACAGGATGTGCAGCCCACATCTTCCCACTAAATCACATTCAGCACCATCAGGTAAAAAGATTAAGATTCTTCAGATGAGGCAGCGTAGGTTTGACACTGCATGGGGTCGGTCTGAGGCAGCTGCAACACTCAGATTATCCACAGGCCTTTCATCATGCATTATCAAATTCAAAGAAACTAGCCAAGTGACAGCAAATGTAGAGAAACAAAGGATTTCTAACTTACACTACTAATCCAGAAATTTGTAACAAATGCATGAAAACTCAAGCACAGATGTGAATTTTTAATAAAGGGTAAAAAAAAGGAGTTTTGCCTGTCTTTACAAAAATAAAATGCTGAATATTTGTGCATGTGGCTTTTCATTCACGTGTAAATAAGTGTATGACCCAGCCCTCCTACATTGTTCTATCTGAGAATGTTTTTAGCTTAAGTGGAACAATGGGAAACTTAATTTAGACTTAGCTCACATAATCAGCAAGAAAACTGACAGTCTCCTAGAAATATAGTAAATAGAGTATCTCAAGAGGCAATATGACGTATTTGTTACACTGGTTTCAAATCTCTCACAGGGAGGGGATTATACCCTGGCCACCTGCCTTTTGGATACCCTCCATTAACATTTTTTATTTTGTATTACATACCTGTAATGTTTGGCACAGATGACTCTGCAAGGCAGGTGAGGGCTAGACCTGGGCTGCAGCTCCCTGCTGCACCAAACACTGAGGTACAGTAGAGAAGAGAACCTTCAACACTGAAAGAACCATCACAATTCTGTCTGCTTCGGTGATGGTATCCTCAGAGGCCTTGCATGGAAAGGAGGGAACTGGGTGAGCAGTCTCATCAGTGGGCAGGAAGGGCTGATGCTGAATGGTGGCGTGCCTGCAGATCCTGCATCCTGAATGCAGGAGGGTGTTTAAGCAAACTGAGAGGCAGCTCTTTCCACAAAGTCACATCTGCAA
The DNA here is from genome assembly GCA_013400275.1 of Rhadina sibilatrix. Taxonomy (NCBI): domain Eukaryota; kingdom Metazoa; phylum Chordata; class Aves; order Passeriformes; family Phylloscopidae; genus Rhadina; species Rhadina sibilatrix. The sequence goes on along the minus strand of VWYO01016492.1, from coordinate 57,908 downwards.
TGGATAAACACCTTGCTGTCAGAATGGAGATCAGTGATGAGTGGTGTCCCTCAGGGGACTGTACTAGGACCAGAACTATTTAATGTCATCATTGACAGCATGGACAGTGAGATCAAGTGCACCCTCAGCTAGTTTGCAGGTGACACCAAGCTGGGTGGTACTGATGACACACTTGACAATGGGATGCCATCCAGAGGGACTTGGACAAGCTTGAGGAGAAGTCCACAGGAACATCATGAGAATTAACAAGGCCAAGTGCTGGTGCTGCATCTGGCTCAGAGCAACCCCCAGTATCAGCACAGGCTGTGCATGAACAGACCCAGAGCAGCCCTGCCCAGCAGGACCTGGGGGTGCTGCTGGGTGAGAGGCTGGAAATGCCCCAGCCATGGCACTCCCAGCCCAGAGAGCCAAACGTGTCCTGGGCTGCACCCAGAGCCCCGTGGGCAGCAGGGGAGGGAGGGGATTCTGCCCCTCTGCTCTGCTCTGGTGAGACCCACCTGGAGCATCCAGCTCTGGGGTCCCAGCACAGGAGGGACAGGGACCTGTTGGAGAGAGCCCAGAGGAGGGCACTGAAAATGATCAGAGGGATGGAGCACCTCTCCTGTGAGGACAGACTGAAGGAGATGGGACTGTTCAGCCTGGGAAAGAGAAGACTCCAGGGAGACCTAATTGTGGCTTTTCAGTAAAAGGGGGCTTGTAAAAAAGATAGGGACAAATTTTTAGTAGGGCCTGTTGTGAAAGGACAGGTGGTAGAGATTTTAAACTAAACCAGTGTAGATTCAGACCAGATGTAGTAAATAAATTTTTTATGATGACAGTAGCACAGGTTGCCCAGAGAAGTGGTAGATGTTGCATCCCTGGAAACATTCGAAGTCAAACTGTGGCTGTGAGCAACCTGATCTAGTGGAAGGTGACCCTGCCCATGGCAGGTGGGTTGGAACTACATTCCCTTCAGAGAACCCACCCTATTGTGCAATTTATATGATTTGACAAAAAACAGCAGAAAAGCTGCTACCTAGAACAGGACCGTGATGTCTGTAGACCATATCCTTTGGTCTCCGGTTTAACAAATGTACATGGTTCAGAAGATAGTTAGATAAGAAGCACAAAAACTTTCCTCTTAGCCCTTGTTTAAAAATGTTTATGGAATCCTTCTCTTATTTTACTTCATGGTGAAAAAGAAGCACCATTCTGCTTTGCCAGCAGCATTAAAAAGCTTTCATACCTGTTCCCAACAGCATTGCCACATAGCCCCTGTTCACTGAACACATTTGCAGCTCAGGAGCAGTTAATCCTGGAGCATATTGCAGTTTAGCTTGCCCATTTGTCTTCTAACAATTATTCTGCTTTTCAAAGAACAAACTCCTCCCCTCACATGAGCAGATGGAGAAATGTCATCTCTCGTTCTTAGAGAAGCTTTGACCAGTATTCTTACTTGGGCATTAAATAGAGCAGAAGTCTGCGGAGCTACCTCTGCTTTATGACATAAATTTTTTTATGCATGAGCTCTGCTGTCAACAATGTCAGCAGGAATATGCATGATGTTACATGCAGTGTTTGTCAGCTGGTTGCTTACTATGCAACAAGGGCCCAAGAGCAGCAGAGAGTGGAAAATCAGAGCCCTTTTCATTTAAATTTATAATCTGCAAAATCAGGACAATGAAGGAAAATACCAGAAACTGGCCCAAGCAGTAAAATTTAGACCAAGATGCTGAAATTGCAGAAGTTCTCAGGAGCAGTAGTGATGACTCAGCTGGTGAAAAAAATGCGAGAGGCAGAGAGGCACACAACTGCAACAGCTGGAGGAATACACACAATACTGAAAGCCAAGAGGCCGCAGGGCCTGCCCCCGCACCAGCAAGGGACAAAAGCAGCTGAGTGACAAGGAGGGAAAGGGGCACCCTGGGAGGAGTCTCTGCTCAGGCAGGGCCACAGGAATACGAGTGGCAGTTGTGGGACTTGTTCTTGGGGACAGCTGAGAGGAGTGTCCCCCCACTCCGAGGCAGGGTGTGAGGGATGCACTTGGCACCATTCATAGCATCATTGGAGACGACCGTGGCAACGAGGGGACACAATAGCACTCTATTGTGGCCAACAGCTGGCAATGGCCACTACACTCAGAGGCTGCAAATCAGTTTGCATTATAATCTCCTGGGTTTGCATGCTTGAATCACATCACATCTAGTTTCCAGAAAAAGATCTGTCACTTTTTTCTGTTTTTCAATGTTGTTGTTGTTGTTGTTGTTGTTGTTGTTGAGGAGAAGGAGGAAAAATTAGTTTTCATTAAAAACTACTGACTTCTGTACTACAGTGAAGATGAGTGGGAGAAGTATGGTTGCCAAAATAAAGAAGAAGTGTAACTGCATTTCACTGAACAAATTTTCCTTGAAACCTGGAATAGGCATTATTCTCCTCAGGGAAGCAAGTCAGTGACAGTGGGAAAGGAGAAGGCAAGCAGCTATGGGAGAGGTGAGCTGCACATAGGACAAAAAAATCTCCAAAGCAGTATGTTGCAGTGAAAACAGGAATAAGATGACTCTGTGCTGACCCTCAGGATGTACCCAACACTTAAAATATGAAGCTGCTCTTTACAACTAAGTTACCAACACTGCTTAAGACCATGTCTACTAGTAGCTGGAAAGAGAGTGGAGCAGCCACAATGAGCTCCAATAAACTACTATCTGCAGTTTTTCCTCTTCCTAGCTATCTGCTAAAGAGGTATGCTATAAACTCCATACATCAGAAAGCAAACTGTGGCATGCAGGCCACTGTTGTTACCGATGAACTTTGCCGTCCCATTTACAGGCTAGAGGGGTTTATTTGATTTTTGCATCAAGCATCAAGCAGGGTAAAACAAAGAGCACAAAGCAGTTAGTCAGCCAAGTTTCAGTGCCTCTGAGGGGACCTGAGCAGACATCTCAGTGATGTGCTTTGGCTCTCAAACCAGACTATTGGGAGCATAACAGAATTGATAAAACAGTAATTATGCATAACAATGGTTGAAGGATGCAGTTGCAGATGCAGCTTCTAATTGTTCTTCTAACATATCTTTAAACTGTTGTCTTGCTGGCAAAATGAATGCTTGGAAGAAAAAAAATACTGCAAGTACCAGGAATATTGCTGCACACCCTTTCTTGTCTCCAGTGGGAACAAAGCCTTAAGTGTTGGCATGCTTGAAGATCCTTCTTGGGTATATTTAGTTTCTCTTTTGCGTTGTTCTTATAGCACAACTGCTCTCCTTTCATACCCTAAGGGTCAATGTGAGGTTATGCTCCACCTTTCTGGAAGAGCTATCAGAATGCTGGTTGGAAACTTGCCCTCTTTTTGACCTGTTCTGAACTGAGTGTTTACATATGCAGCTATTTCTCCCCTTGTTTCCAGACTGTCATTCAGGGATCTGCTTAGAGACTTCCCCTGTTAACCATACATTTCAAAAGAGCAATTATGTCCCCAGTGATGCCTGTACCAGATTTGGATGTCTGAAATCCTGTCTTTTCCTCCAAAGTCAGGAAAGCTTTTTGGCTGTTCTCAGTAGCATACTGAGTATCTCTCCTGGTGCAAAGGACAGGGCAGAACTGTGCAGCCTGGGGAGCACATGAGTATGCCACCAGCCCACAGGGCTGGGCTGCACCTGAAATGCCAGCAGGATCCAGGGCATGCCACCAAAAGCTTTTGCGGCAGACAGAACGAGAGTCTGTTCAGGGAGATCACAACCACTCTCACCCCAAAAGAGTTCGGAGCACAAAAGGTATTCCTCTATCAGACAAGAATAGGAGACTCTGTAGGGAGGTTAGTGAGACAGACACAGACTTAATTTGAGAAGTTAAGCCACTTTATTCATGGAACTGCTCTGCAGCACTTGCAGTATTGACATGAGCAGACTGTAATTGCCAGGATTGTTTTCTGCTGAGTTCTCACTTTCCAAAAAGTCATTACCCAATCAGTATGGAAAGTCATTAGCTAATCCCCTTAGGATCTGACTGTTAACAGAATTTGGTGGGCTGCCTGTACTCTAGCTGAAAATATTATATATCAACACACAAATGAAGAAAACACCTAAAAGATTACTCAGCTGCACTGGGCAGAGCCCCTGCTCAAAGGTTAGGTACTTTTCTGTGCCAACTTCAGTCCACTCAATTTCCCAACTCCTATATTCTCTGGGAGAATTTCTGACCTGTGCTAAATTGTGCCAGTCTATAATCCCCATAGTCACTGCTGCTCTTCTAAGAGCATGTTCCCTGTGCCAACAAGACCTGCAGAGGTGGCTCTGCACTGGTGGAGAGGGTGACCATCAGTGGCCAACCCAACGTGTTGCAAGATAAACCAGGCATGTGCAACACCCAGATTAACTAATGCAAAACTGCAGGCTAAAGAAAAGAATCAACATAAGGATTAAAGATTAGAGTGGCTGAGGCCAAGGCCAGGGAAGATATAGCAGGCAAGGGATATCAAGGATACCTGGATTTAGCAACATCAGGGAAACTGGGGAAAGAGAAAATTGCAGTTTGAGATGAGGATTTGCAAGGATTACTTCTTAAGAAAACAAATTTCAGGCAGAGTCCTGTGGTTTGGTGGGAGACTATTGCTAACCAAGGTGAAGGCAGCTGGGTGCCAGCTTGACTAAACACTTTTCTGGAAGTAATGATTTAGTTAAGGCACATATTTTCTCTAAATGCATGGCAGCTCTGCTTTTTTTTTTTTTTTTTTTTTTTTTTTTTTTTTTTTTTTTTTTTTTTTTTTTTTTTTTTTTTTTTCTTTTTTTTTTTTTTTTTTTATTTCTCCATTAAAAATGTGTCTACTGATGAGAGACAGCCATTCATGCTGAGCAAAAACTGGTGGTTACCATGGGAGAAAAATAAAATTCAGTTCCCAGTAGGTCTGCAAGTTCCAAGTACTTCCCTAAATGAGCTGCATGCATGCAAAACATCCCCTATGGGATCCTGATACAGAGGAAGGTGCACTGCTGCACAGGCAGGAATAGACTGTGATGGTGCTTTGGTGACCATCTGCACCTGGTAGCATCCATAATATGATGGTGATGGAAACAGGGAGAGGTAGAAGAAAAAAAACCCCACCCTGATTTAAAAAGTATAATTTCACGTTTCTAAAGAGATGGCAATGCAAAGCCAAGGAGAAACATCAAGTGCCCCTTGGTAAATACTGTGGGTTTTTTTGGTTTTATTATCCAGAGCTCAGCCCTTACAGATAACAGAAACCTTCAGCCAAAACTGTGAGCACCCCAGCTGTTATGAAGTTTTCTTCCAGCATCTGTGGGCAGCTGAAATCCTGGCATACAAAGCACTTTGTCTCAGATACAAATATCTTATTCTCTGCATATAAGTCATTGTACCAATTGTGTTGCTCTCACAGGCACTTGTGTCAAGCCCAGGCAGTGCCTATCAACCTTCTTCAACAACATACTTATTTACTGCAACAAAGCACTTAAAACGTTTTGCAGAAAAGTGGTTGAAAAAGGAAAAATAAAATCTCCTGCCTTCTGCAGATGCACATCTTTAGGTTAGGCTTTGCTTTATTATACCTGAAACATTAGCTGGAGGAGTAGATCCAGCCTGCACACTTTTGTGATGGCCAGACCCAGAGCCTTTGCTCTTCCTTGCATGGCTGCTCAGTGTTTCCAGCCTGTTGACACAGGCACCCATGAGGGATTGGCACATCCTTCCACGCCAGTGCCCAGCTCTCTCCACATGGAGCAGCAGCAGCAGCCCAGGCAGGCAGATGCTCACACTGTATTTTTCATACTACGCCAAACTTTGGAGTGTGTGGCATGGGAAACTGACCAAGAGGCCAGGCCAGGCAGCCAAGGAGCTGGCTGCAGCCTGGCATTACACTGGCAATTAACTTTGGCTGTCTATAATCTGTGGAGAGGACATGCCACGCCACACCACATGGCACAAAAATCCCCCCAAGTGATACCAACTGTGCTTTTTATAAACTAAGTACCAGTTTCTGCTGCTACGCTTCTCCCAAGAAACTAAAGCAGAGTGCAAAATAATGCTTGGAACACACTCATTTTGTACATATTGAGAATCAGGACAGCTACATCACAATATTTTGTTGAAGTGAAATATTAATTGCAGGTCTGTGGCACTACCTCCTTTCTTTATGGGAAATATTAGTGATATAATCTGTATCCATGGTATGGAAACTGATCTGTTGAATAAATTTGGAGCTATAATTTACTTAGTGTTTTCTTCCCCCCTGTTTTTTCATTGCTTTTTTCATTTCATTAGGAGAAAACCCTCCCACACAGTCAAATACTCAGCTGGAAGAAAATAGTCTGAAGTCGTTCAAATCCACAAAGCAACTGCAGCTCTGGTTGCCCTCATATTTACAAAATTGCCCTGTGGTATTCTGGAAGATGCACAATTTTTGCAGCAGGGTTTTGAGGTAAGAAGGAAGAAAAAATGCCCACAATTCCCTAAATCTTTCCATCCTATATTTTGAAAAGAAGAAATAAACATTTAAATTGCTACTGTATGAGAAAGAACTTCAATAATATTTTGTGTTAAACAAGACTTTTTTTTTTTTTTTTGCTTACATGTACTCATATCTGGTAAAGTCATCTTTATAAAGAGGTTAAAAAAGAAGCTTCTTAGAAATAAAGATAGCCATGACAGATTATAACCAGCATTTTTCCATGAATCATCTCCACTGCATACAGTAAGAAAGATTCCCAGACAACCTAATAGGTGACCAAGAGAAATATTCCAGATTTTGTATATTTTACTGCAGGGGTGGATGTCCCTCTGTGGAAAGGCTCAAAGAAAATAATGTATGTATGCTCAGAAAGAGAGGTCTGAACACAGTAAATCTTCAAAGCTATGTAAGGCTGCAAAAAGTACAGCAGTCAATTTTACTATATGTCCATTGAGAGTAAACTAAAAATTAATCAGCTTAATTGCCAACAAGGAATATCTGGGCTACACAGTATAAAAAAACCTGCAAGGACAGGCCAGTGGAACAAGCTAGTAGAAGATGATTTTGCCTTAGGTCTTTCAAAGAATAAGCTTAAATAAGCTAGGACCCATCCATCAGGAATGGCCTAAGCATATTGTTCTACTCTAGGATGGGCAGCTGGATTTCGCAACTCCTAATATCCCTCTGGACCTATATTTTGTTGACTTTCTGGTCCACACATTTCCTCAGAACAAAAACAGACATCCATCAGAAGAGACAGACACAAATCCCTACAACGGCTGAGAGCACTCCCACGGAATGCGGTGCTCTCTAGGAACACAGACTTTTTTTTTTTTTTTCTATACTGACCCCAAAGCACAGTGCAGGAAAACAGATATTCACAGAGTTGCAGTCAGTACCCATCTAACAGCAGCTAGGCATGGGTAAAACAAACATGAGTGAAAGAAAGTTGAATCAGCTCTGATTTCAAGAGCAAAGCAGACATTTTCAATCACCAAGCAAAATAGGAATCGTGTCATTCAGCCAGAGACAACCATTCCCAAAGTACCATCAGAGGCAAGAAAATCCATGAGTGAAACAGGACAGCCAGCCCCACCAGTGACAACGAGTGCCATTACCTTGGTTACAGACTTGCAGGAAATTCAAACAATTTGCAGTAGCAGTGCACTGGAGATGATGAGTCAGAGATGTGTCTGGTCACGGAGCTTCAAATCAAGATAGAAGATCCCCTGGCTTCCTACTGAGCTCCAGCTGTACAAGAACACCAGTTCAGTGTCCAAAGGCAGCACAAATGCTTGGGATCCCTCTAAGTTTCTGCAGTTTGTACAGCAGCAGATCTCACCAGAAGGGTGAGTATTTTCAAAGATATTCCCCTGAGGCAGAGGAAAACATCTGGCACCCCCCTACAAAGTGTTCCCTGCCACCCACACATGGGCTGGACACCACATTGTGCTGTCAAAAACCTCAATCTGTTTTTAGCAACTAAGGAAAAACATTTCCGGCAAAATGAAACTTAACCTAAACGTTCCTTTTCCAAGTGATGCTGCCTCCTTTCTGNAAAAAAAAACAAAACAAAAAAACTCAAATCACTCTAAGTTCTACCTTGTCGTGGTTTCTAGTTGATCTAAAACTTACAAGCCTCCCATGTGAAAATGCCAGCAAGGAAGCAGGACACCGGCTGCCTCCCACCCCTGGGATACACACAGGCACAAGGAGGCAGCAGCAGAGGATTTTCAGCCAAACCCCAGGGAAACCAGCTGTGAGAGTGTGCAGCTCTTCCCCAGAGAACCACGGAACAGAAGCCAACAACACCCAGTTGCAGACAGATTTCAATTTTCAGGGCTGAGCTCAGTAAGCCAGTGTTTAAAACAGAGGCTTATTCTTTTCTTGCATCTAACTCACAAAGAAGACAGAAAAGGCAAAGTGCCCTAGAGGAGGTGATGATTCTGGTGTGTCGGCCAACTGATGAGGTTTGTCAGGGCTTAGCAGTTATTTGCTGTTTGCAAAGTCTTTTATTGCATCTCCATCCTGTAATGTCTAACTGCTGCCTTTAACACCATACCCAAATGCACACCATTATGTATTCTCAGGCTATAGAGGGGGTTATGTGCTGCTTGCTGCAACTCCTTTGTGTGTCTTCCCCAGGCAGCGTATTCCTGGAGTTTGAGGTGTGGAGCTGAACCATTCCACCCATCTAGTCCCACCCCCAACACCAACACCATCTCTGACCTCAGTGCCTCTCCATTAGTCTCGTCTTTCTGTTTTGCAATTGGCACACGCCCGTCACTAATATTTAAGAAAAATTATGATAAAAAATGCAGTATATCCCTGATATTTGCCAAAATGGAGATGCAGGATTCTAGCACTCAAAATCATGCAGGCATCTTAATCCCAGTGATGGGTTTCAAGTATCTACCCTGGTTTGGGGAGATCAGACTGGTTTGGAGAGTTGACTGGTTTGGAGAGTAGGACATGCCTTCCTGTCCTACTTTTTCCAGCTACAGAAAAGAGTTTTATTAAGCCCTCCTAAAGGACATAAGAAGCACATACTTACATAAGAAGCTTAAAAATGAACAATCAAATTATTGGAGTTTTGGGCTTTATACTTAGATGACAATTAAAGATACATGGACAAGCATGAAAGGGAAGGAAGGACAGTGCACAAACCTGCTGTTCATACAGATACATGATTAACACCAGGCACATGGTACCCCTGAGTGTTAACCATCCCACCACACAACAGGATGAAAACATATTGTAACATCAACAGGCAATATTGTCATTCCCTCTAAATTCATGATTTCATGTACCTCAGACAGGGATCTCTGCATACCTGTCTCCATAGATATGATCTGATATTGCATATCTTCATTGCATTAATTCCCCTTTTTTGAAAGGATCTAATGTTATTATTTTTTACATCCATTCAATTTCATATGCTTTTTTCCTGACAAATACTTCTAAGACAAAATAATTTAAAAATCACTGCAATTAAGCCCTTTGTGATGGCTTACATTTGAAAAAATAATAGTCCAAGCAGTGAAACAGAGGCAGATATTAATTAATAAATGCATTCACAAAGCAAGCTCCAAACCTCTGACAAGACTTTGTTGGAAATACTCAATAGCCATAAGTTTTTGTTGAAAGCCCTACTAAGCCAGGTGGTAAATCAATTGCAGCGTTTCCTCTGTAACTCCAAAAAGTCGTAGGTACTCCCAGAAATTACAGAGTTTGAAGAGGGGGAAGGGCAGGCCGAGGCCGAGAAGCAGAGGAGTCTCACACCAGATTTCCTTGTAGCTACTATGGTGACTATCATCATTTAGGTTAAAAATCCTGCACAATATAGACCAGCTCTACAATAATCACCATCATTATCAGCCCCTTTGTAGGAAAGGTGCGTGTCAAAGCAAAGTAAATGGACAGTAGTTTGCCCATGGCTAGAAACAAGCCTTTTAAAGTCTAACAAGAGTCAACACAGGACCACTCTGTAAGCTGGGGTTTTCCTGTCTGGTTTTTTTTGTTGTTGTTGTTCAGCCTGATCACCTGGTGGTGGCTCCTCCAGATGAGTATTTTGTTTAGATAAATTGAACATCACACTTCAGGACACAGCATTTCAGCCATCAAAGCCCCACACAGGGGCTGCAAGATGGAGCAGAGGCTGAAGCAGAGCCTGGCTGCCTCCAGCAGAAGCAAGGCAAGTTCTAATGACCCAAAGCCCTACAGTGATAACTCTCCAGTGCTGGCAAACACTGACGAGGCACACAGAGACTTCAAAGAGGGAAGGGAGTATTTCATAGGAGATAATTTTAAGTTAGACAGAAAACAAGTTTCTCTTCTACTTACATTGCATGCAAATATTCAGTTCCCCTCCATCTAACTTTCCCCTTCTGTGTTTGCAACATTTCTGTAGATGCTGTCTCTGGTCAAAAACAACATACTTAATTGTCCTGTTGCAGGCTCAGCTTTTAAAGCCAACAGTTCTTTGTATCAAGGGAGAAAATACAGTTCTATAACCAGAGTTAAATAAATTACTTAAGAAGTCATCCAGCTGAAATAGGTTTTCCACAATTACAATAAATTATAGATGTGATATGTTGGCATATTAGTTACAGATGCATGTGTACCAGTCTGCTGGCCAAAACATTCCAGGATCAAAGGAGAAGCTGAAAGTGGACAAGATTATTTATTATCTTGATGAATACCATGCTCAAGAAATCATCATCACAGCCCGTGGGCTGTACAAGTGCAGAACAAACATACTGTCCTCAAAAACTGAGTGCTGAAGCAGAGATCATGAAACAGATCCAGGGACAAGTCAAGGATGAATTAATGCATCAACACCTCACTTTTTAGTTTCACTATATTAAAAAAGTATACTTAAATCTTTTTCACTTCATCATGCTGCCTCTGTCATCGTGTAGCCATTATGTAACACAGTGTAATTAAAAATAAGCTTTTCACTCCCCAGCAGCAGTTATGCAATAACTTTTAATTAACTAAGATCCTTCGTGTTCAAGAGAACATTTAAGGAGTTTAAGTAATAACTCAATGCCCTTCTCCATAGCTTCACGTTCAAATCCTCTAACAGAAACTATCTGCATTTTTCTTCTCATCTCTCCAGTACAAAGATGGTTTGTCAGGTTTTATTTGGTTTTATCTGCTGGCGAGATGCTGTCTCGGAGTCCTAAAAATGCAGGGAGATATTTTGTGCAATCTGTCAGCAACTGTCTTCAGATGTAAGGCTACAGGGAGTTGATGAGCTTTCTTCTTATCAGAATGAGTCACAAAAATGGATTATCCATTCTTAATCCTCCCTACACTGGCAAATTTCTTTATTTGTTTTGTACAATAAAAATAAAATGAAAGTTAAAATTGGCCTGATGAAACCATATAAGAACAGTTTTCTCTTGGAATTCTCTGGCAGAAGAGAACATCACTCTGCCATTTTAGAGAGCCACAAAGCTTCCAGCACCCATTCCATTCTTCTTCAAAAGCAAACATCCCCTTGCTTCCAGGACCCATTCTGGCAAAATGGATGGCTTCTGCCATGACTCTGGGATTTTGTCATATCCTGTCCCCCACATGATGTTCTGTAGTTTTAGGGGTTCTTTAGGGCTCTTTTGAAAAGTCTGCTTCCCTCTACAAACTTAACAAACAAGAAATCATTTAACCTGGGTTTTTTTCACAAAACCACATAAGTCCTTTTCACCATAAAAGTCTTACTAATCTGCATTCGCTTGAAATGCAAATATTTTTCACAAAATTGTTCTGCTAATTTTCATGAAAGACAGCACCTTACAGGATCACAACCCTGTCACGGAAACTCTCTTTCAGTTAAATCTCAAAAGAACAAAACCTGAGCTTAGGTAACCTCCCTTCCGTTTTGAATTGGGATTTAGGAAGACAAGTGTGAGTTTTGCTTCTGTTTGCTAATCCCAACAGAGAGAAAAAGGAATCCAAACTGCCTGAGAGCTCATCCCTGAAAATAATGTGATTTTCCTATACGATTTTAAAAAATGCATCTCTTCATAGATTTGAGCTTAAAAAGGAAAAAAGTAGGGAAAAAAGAGGTCGTCATACTTCTAACATATGGTCCATGGCCATCTTCTAGTGCAAAGCTGCCCCATCAGGCAGCGAGCTGATGGACAGAACAGAAACCAGGGTTTCTTTATGGTTATTTCCTTACTTATTGGATTTGAATTTTTAGCTTCACTCTGAAATGCTGCCATGCTACACTGAGTACAGAGTAGCTGGCATCACTTTAAAGGCCCCGGCAGATCTCAGTCAGCAAACCAGATTAGTTACACCATGCAGGAAGGAGGGCTTGTGTGTTTTGGGGAGCGACAGGGAGGCAGGAAGACATCCTGTTGTGGTGGTGAAAGGGGCACTGGTGGAGGGAGAGGGAGGGGAGGGAAACAAGCCTGCTCTGAAGTTTGACTTTCATCTCAGACAGTGTGCTCCACTTAACTGCACAAGGCCATTACGCACGGATGGGACTGAACGTCCTGGGAGACCCTGGCAGACCGCACTGCACGTGAACAGTCTCGCTGCCAGAGCAGAAGTTGGTGTCCTGTCATGCCACATCAAATCCAGGTCTGTGAGTGCTCCAAAGGCTGTGGAGCAGCACAATCAGTGTCTGCATCAGGGCAGGCAGTGTCCTCCGGGTGACACGCAAAGGCAGAGATAGGTGAGCACCTGGGTGAGCTCAGAGGGCAGTAGCACCGCTGAGTAAGATCCCCGTGCTCCAGAAAACATCCTGCCACTCAAGGTTTCATCTTCCACCCACATGAAGGAGGCTTCACCCACTTCCACAGGCCTGTGCCATACACAATTTGCCAGTCACTTTGGAAGGGGTTCGGGGCCAAGTGCTTCCTGTAAATTACTCCTTTTTCTGCAAAAACCACTTAACGGAATTAAATGAAGCATCTGTTTGGCCCATGGAGTATGTGAAGCCCAGAATTAGATTTTATTTCAGTCCATTACAGTAAGTTTCAAAATGGAGACCAATTGTCAGTCATATGTTGATAAAAATTATTCCAAAAAATAGTCTAAAAGTGTGAAAGGTTTTTCTCCTTCCACAAATAATTTTGAAATACATGGTTTGTTCAAATCATATACACCATTAAAGAATTATAAATAACAGCAACAGAGGAACTGGATAAAGAGAAAACTTTATTGTTTTAAAATTTTCTTTTCCAGTTTTTTGGATAGACAAGAAAAAATCATTAAAGGAGAATCATAAAGATTGCTCTTCAATGAGAAAAAAAAAAAAAAAGAAAGTCCTTCACATGCTTCCTAAGACACCAAACAAAGTTGAACATATTTGACAATCTTCTATTCATTAAAATATATATTTGGCTAATCCCCTTGGGCTAAAGAATATCCAAAATTTAGCCTATTGTATCCTGGGCTGCACTCAGAGCCCCGTGGGCAGCAGGGGAGGGAGGGGATTCTGCCCCTCTGCTCTGCTCTGGTGAGACCCACCTGGAGCANTCCCTTCCAACCCAAGTCAATCTATGATCCTATCCTCTAACCTAAAGTTAAGGTACCATTTTTCCCCCTCNCTGGTGAGACCCACCTGGAGCATCCAGCTCTGGGGTCCCAGCACAGCAAGGACAGGGAGCTGTGGGAGTGAGCCCAGATGGGAGGCTGCCAAGATGATCAGAGGGATGGAGCACTTTTGCTATGAGAAAAAGCTGAGAGAATCGAATTTATCAGGGGTTTATCAGCCTGGAAAGGAGAAGATTTCAGGATAACCTCGTTGTGGCCTTCCAGTACCTGAAGGGACCCTACAAGAAAGATGGAGGGGAACTATTTATAACAGGCTGGAATGACAGGACAAGTGGAAATGGGTTCAAACTGAAAGTGAAGATTTTAGGATAGGTTAGGATTAGAATAGGTTTTAAGAAAAAATAGTACAGTGAGAGTGGTGAGGCACTGGCACAGGTTGCCCAGAGAAGTTGTGGGTGCCCCATCCCTGAAACTGTCCAAGGCCAGGCTGGAAGGGGCCTTGAGCAACCTGCTCTAGGGAAAGGCATCCCTGCCTATGGCAGAGGGGTTG
>VWYO01016492.1:21700-43476 GCA_013400275.1 Rhadina sibilatrix | reverse complement strand
AAAAAAAAAAAAAAAAAAAAAAAAAAAAAAAGAACATGTAAAAGGATATAAACATATTAGGTCATGTTCTGGTCACAAACCACTAGTTCTCTTTCCACTGTGATCCTCCTATCTTTGTCTGCATCACATCTGACAACACTCTTGATGCCCTCACTGACCATCACTCAAGGGCTGTGTGACAATATTTGCTGCATGCCTGTCACCTCTGGCTTACATCTTGCCTCCCCAGGAAGAGACATATGCAGTGCAAAAGATGGTCTTTCAAAACCATAAGATTACTTTAAGATGAGATGCACACAGAGTGCCATCTTGGGGCAACCTGCTACTAATTTCCAGACATTTTGACTCTGTAAGAACTACAGACTGGATTGATTAATTTCACCTCAGTTCTGCTGCCTGTATTATATATCTGACTGTATGTCTGAGCTGCTCTAAAAGAAAGGTGGCTTTTTGAAGGAACAATTGATTGGATTTTTCCAGACATCAGTGTGAAAGGTATCTGAACTGCCCAAAGCACTGCCAGTTTTTATGCCCTGAATGCAAGAGCAAAAGCTCTGACAGCATTTATTTTCGATCAGATGACCACACACACACACACACACACACACACGTATATATGATACAATGAATGTATGCTTAAATTAATAAAACCACAGAAAGACCAGCCTGCAAGAAATCAAGCCTCTGCTTTTAAGAAGTCAGGTATTGTATAGGGGGGAATATCATGAACAGTGGATTCTTGGAGAAATTACTAAAAGTTAAAGCACTAATACACTGGCAGAAGAGCTGAGCTGCTCCTACTATTGTCTTCTGCTGTGGAGGCAGTGCAAAGTACCTGGGCTCAGGTCTTGGCTCTGTTCAAGTCATCCAGTATCAGATCAAAAGCAATGCCATATCTTACCTCTGATGTTCAGCCTTAGCCCCACACAACCCTCAAACCTGTGTCTGACAAACACAAAAACCCCACTGATAACCCTTCAGGTGGAGCAATATGGTGGTACAGAGGGGTTTCCAAGACCTGTGCCTAGACCACAGGAGAGCAACAATCCAAAAATGGCCACACAACATCAGTATCACACGGACTTGATAGACAGCAGAGAATAAAAGCTCTGAGGAGATGAAGAACTGCATCCTAGTAACACTTCTATCCTTCTTACAATAACTTAATACCAACAGGAAAAAATACCAACCCTTTCTATAAATATACTTAAAGTATTACTACCATGTGTGTGGAGAAGGGTTTTTGCACTTCCTTCCATTGCAGAGCTTAAATCTTGGCACGATCTCAAGTGAAAGATGAAGCCAGGGGTCTGCTGCAGAGCCTGTGGGTGTACCACAAACTACCAGGCACTCTGGCACAGCCCAGCCCTGCCAGCAGCTTTGCTCCTGAGGGCCAGGATCAAAATAAGCCCCTGGGAAAACTTCCAGAGCCATTACCTACCCACTTTAACAAATACAACTCACACTCATTTTCAGAAGTTCCCTGTTTCATTCACAGAATAACAAATATGCATGTGGAAACCAGCAGTGGAATTTAGAAGAAAGAGATCCAGTGTTTAAAATTAGCCCCCATGAAGATGTACAAGGAGATTAGGAACAGGCAAAAAGACAGGTTACAAAAATAAGAATACATCATCTGTAGAACAGATACAAAAGCACTTTCAGCTATAATATACAGGGATGGCATCTCCTACACACCAGAACCTGCACACAACAGTCCATACAGAGCCTGAACAGCAAAGCACTCATATGGGAAATGCTCTAGGCTGGAACAAACTGGTTTCAACCTGCCAACCATCAGGCAGACCCAGAGGGCCATCTTTCTGTGCCCTTTCCTACAAGGTTGAGTGCCTGGACCTAAAGAAGCATTTAGGAGAAGGAAGGATGGGCTCTGAACAGTCTCTGCAGCCTGACCACAAATCAAGCAACAGTCTACAGAAGGCTGATACCTGTTATCAGCAGGGCAGCTGCTAGGAGTCCCCATCTGGGTGATCTCCTGCCCACCTGATTGAACCTACCAGCCATGAAAAAGTCATAAGTATGGCAAAGGGAACACAAGATGATGTCTCCTATGCTGAAGGGTCAGCAAGGGTCAGACAAAGGCTGCCACAGCAGACCAGATTTATAATGAAGGCCCTCTTCATACCCCAAAGCACGTCTACATGGGTAGATTCACCCAGATTAAAGTAATCTTAGATGAAAGCCAAAATTACTCTTCTTGGTTAATGGGGCATGGGATGGAATAAAATCAATTTGTAATAAAATTTCCAAAAGGTAAACTGTCATGGAATTCATCTTGAACAGCATCTCATGAGGACAGGTCCTTAGTTTCCTCCTACACCACCTGAGATCCTTCAGCCAGGCAGGAAACCACCAAATACCAACAACACCCATGAAAACAGTGGTCTCATGCTTTTTCTACAGGCCTTTGCAGTAACAAGTGGGGCCAAGTGCCACACAGAGAGAATGGGTACTGGCAGCCGTGTGACAAATCACTGCCCTAGACACCAGCTTTTTGGAGAGAAGTTTCTGCAGCCTGCAAAGAGAAAGTCAGGCCCCAGGCTTGCGTCATCCCATCCCTGAGTCATTTCACCACGCGGATCATCTCTCCTACCATCACTCCTTGGCCTGGCTCGTGTAATTATTGCTGCAGAGCTGCAATCATCCCAGTGCGGTCGGAGCAAAGCTGGCACCCCCACACACACAGAGAGAAAAGAGCCACACTCACCCCAAATTCAGCACCTGAACACAAAACTGAGACCCCAGGATAAAAAGGGGAGGCAGGGAGGGCTCCCCTCAGGCTCCTCAAGGGATTCAGGCAGGGATGCTGCCAGAGATACAGGATGCCCTACATAAAAGGGACAGGAGAGGAGACAGAGCAGCAGTGGGGGATGGATAATCTCTGCCTGGCTCGTGCCCGTGACCAGGTTATGTCAGGTGCTATTAAGGCACGAAGTGTGAGCACGCGTGTGTGAAACCCCACTGCAGACTGCTCCAGCAGCCCTGAAATGAAACCTCTTTAAAAAAAAAAAAAAAAAAAAAACAAAAAAAACCCCAAACATCCAAACAGAAAACAACAGCACACCCTATGCAGCAGTTAAGAGAGAAAAACAAGCACCCAAATGAGCCCAGGGGAACAAACCAAGGAGACCTACACCTTCAAAACCACCCCTCTCCCCTGGGCTGAGTGCTGCTGCTGCCATTTCATCTGCTCTGCTCCACCGCCCATCCACGTCCCCCGAAGGCAGAGCTGCAGCCGCCGGGGAGCTCTGCTGTGCCTTCAAAGAGCCTAAACTGGGTCAGCAGAACGGAGAGAAAAAACCTGATTAAAGCATGAAGAAAGCTAGCAGACCTGCTGGCTGAGAGACAGCAGAAGGAAGGGAAAGGCACTCACAGGCTTTGCATCTCCTTGGAGGCACAGAAAGACAAGGGCTGCTGGTCCCCCATTCCACAACTGCAGGGAGGCAAATGTGTTTCTCAGATCTGTAATGGGATGCAGGCAAGAGAAACACATTCGGGGATGGGGGAATATAAGTAGATAAGTGTGTCCGTCTGTCCTCCATGCAGCATTCTGCCTAGGGCCACACTCACCCGCATTTCCAGTCAATTTATTCTGACTTAAACCGAGTGAAACAATTTAAATCCATGCAAATCTAAAACCCTTCATGAACCTTATGCCTACGGTTTGCACCATCCTTTCTTGTGCCTGAATAAACCCAGAGATATCAGAGGAAGAGCCCCAGCAGCTGCCAAACTCAAGCAGCATCTTTTGGATGCAATTAAAAATGCTAAACAGGATAAACAGGAGGCCATGAGGAGGACGCTTTGTTTCTCTGAGAGAGACTTCTGGCCTTAAAATAAAACAAGCCAAAACCACTTCTGCCTCTGTGGGTGAAGTGCAGCAAAAGGGTTTGGGGGCTGCCAAGTTCCAAGAGTGAGGTGGATCCTTAAGAAGTATATAACTTCTGGAACTATAATTGGGGTGACATTTGAAAAGAAAGAGAGTTTTGCAAACCACAGAACTCAGAGCAGCTGAGAGCTCTTCCAGTGACCAAGGCTTTGCTGATGTCCAAACCAGGTGATGGTGGATAATAGAGGTGCTGCTATCCCCTGGTACCACCAAAAGCCCCAGAACCATACACCCCATCTCCCTGAAACCTAGCATAAATCTAACCTCACTCTGGAAAACACCTTCCCCAAGCCACATCACTGAAAAGACAAACAGGTTTTTCTCCACGGATCCTGGGAAACCAGCTCCAGATCCCTCTGAGGAGCTGCACATCCACCACTGTGGTCTGTGGGCCCACACAAAGCCATTGCACCCTTGTCCTGACCGCTGGCTCCAGGGTGGGCTGTGTGTTTGCTTTAAGACGTCCAATGAAAATATCAGCCTAAGAAATCACAGGATGGGTGGGGAGAACATTCCCTGCTGGAAAGAATCTGAGCTCTGCAATTGCACATACCATATGTAGATATTGCTGTAAAGACCTCTATCTACAGAAGGAATAGGAGATTTGATCTAGTACGCAAATAAAAATCAGAAATCTCTCCTGTCAGCCATGGAAAAGGCTATCAATAATTCATTTTAACAAAAAAGGAGATCAAAGAAAAATGCTGTGTTAGTTTGACATTTTGATATGTTGGTTCAGGATTCTTCTTTAATGTAATATGTAACAAACAGCACAGTTCATCTATAAATGCCAGACACGCTTGCAAATTGTTGACTATACCAGGTCCTATTAATATTCACTTAGACTTTTCAAATTAATTCATTTTCACTGCCTTTACATCACTTTTACTGCCCCTACCCAGCAGTTGTAGGTCAAGCGGAGCTCTCAGAAATGCTACAGAGTTTCCAAAGATAAAGTTACAAATTTGTAACCGCATTTCCATCTATTTCTTCATGTTACCCACCACATAGCTCAATGTCCAACCCAAGTTGTTTGACTATTACGTACTTGCTGTGAATTGCCTCTAAAAATTATACAGTCAGGAGCCAGAATGAGGTCTTGTGTCCTAAACCAACTGTCTGTGCAAGTTCACTCTCATATATTGTGGTTTGATTTCACTTACAATTTCCTTATGGGCATTTGGTGGAGTGGATGAAGTATATTGTACTCCAGAAAAGCACAGGCTTGCAATCCACAGATTTCAGTGTTATGTTGCAAGAGGTATTTATTGCAGTGGAGAATTGCTGGCAAATTTAACATATATTGCTCAAGCTCAGTCTGTATTCCCTACGCTGTGCAGAAGACACAAGAGGACTCACATCTTCTACACTTAAGTAGACTAGTTCTTGCAAGATAAAATCCCCTCTAAAATGCAGAAAATAGTTAACTCTCTGTGACTTAACTGTTCCAGGGTCAAGCGGAAAAGTAAATACTCATGTTGTTACATCACTTTGACTAAGGATTCTCTTTAAAGTACATTTTTAGGCAATATTTAGGCAGTTCTTTTAAAAACTATTTCCCTAGAGTAAAGTCCTTGATGGTAACAACCTTTGTTAGAGGCTGACATAGTATTGTGCTGTCTTTGGAGGGAACATAGTGGTCACTCATGCCCTGAGCATGGCTGGACAGAACAGACTCTTGGATACAGATTTATAGATCCATGGCTTTTCTAGGTATTTTAAATTATTATTTACATTGGCTGCTCTACCTAGAAAAGAGCTGCAGTTAGTTGGAGGGGGTAACAGTTACCAAATGTGATGACATTCCAGATGGTAAAGTTGTTACCTGATACAGATGATAAAGTTGTATCATCCTTGTTACATCCAGTCCCCTGTGAACAGGAAGAGCCAAAATGATGAAATTTTTTCCCCACCAGTTGTCTGCAGAGTGCCACACTGACAGTTGCATCTACTGGAATCCTTTGGCACTGCCATATCTCCAGAAACAGCGCTCACAAGGCTCAGCTGCTTTTACCCATGAGGGAACCGGGTGGGTCAGCCTCCCTGCCAGGGAGCAAACTGCCAGAGGAAAGCCTTTTCCTCTCACACTTCAACCCAAGCACCCCCACCCCCATGACTTCTCATCCCCAAAAAAATCCAATCCCCAAAACTCCCACCCCTAAGTACAGTGTCTCTTGGTTCAGGGCTGTTTGCAAGGAAGCAGCTCCAAGGACAAGACCTTAAAGCCAGGGCTATCCACAGCTACGCCTGCCTGACTGTCTCTTGGGCATCTCTCAAACCATCCAGGTTTTGCATCTTATTGAGGAAAGCAAGTATTAGCCATGCCTGCAGGTGGGACCAGCTGGTCCCAAAGGTGGCCTTGGGTCTTCCCTTAATCACATGTGGAATATGCACAGGGAGTAGAAGAACAATGTTCAAGCTAAAGACAGCTCTCAAGTCTTCCTTAGCCTTGTTTTTGTACATCAATAAATTTGTTAAATCACTTAGATGCTTTTGGAAATTCTAGTCACTGTTGGAATAATCTCCCCCAAAAAATTCATAGAAGAATCTCAAAAAAGCCACTGCCACCCACTCAGAGGGCTACAGTGTGAACTACAAACCTCTGAAACCTGTTTAGAAAAGCCACTCCAGAGCAGGAGATAAGGAATGGCCACAGCCAGCCAGCAACAGATTGACATGCAGCAGTGTCCCATCTGGCAGCATGTATTTTATTTCTGATTACAAAAAACACAGCCCAGAGGCAGCAGCAGCAGCTGGATGAGGATCTGGCAGCTCAGACTGTGACCCCTCACTAACATGACAGCTCCCAGTTCCTGGGATAGGGATCTGAAGCAGATACCCTGCCCTCGTCCCAGAAACACCACAAAAAGGAGAACAGAGCTGAATTTATGGGGGTTTAAAGCATAAGACACAACTTCACATGAGCCTGACCACTCTCAGATCTTCACCTGTATCATGAAATCGGGGCCAGGGGGGCGGGGGGAATCCTTCCCCTGACATGCAGTAGGAGCACAAACAAGTTATTATTTGAAAGGCTGTACAAAGGTTAAGTCTTTAATCCCCTTAATCCAGACGACAAACAAACAAAACCCCAAGAATGGGATCCTGGAGCACAGCTGAGCACTGCCAGGTCTCTTGTAGGGGCTCTCTCTTCACATTGCTACAGCCAGTTATGAGCCTCCAGCTAAAAAGTTGCTGCAAAGAAAACAGATGCAGGCATGGTTTTATTCCCGGTTCTTTAAAGCTTATCACGGGCAATTTGGCAGCCTGGGCTCATGTTTCAGTGAGCAGGGTTTAATCCTCAGGTCAGTGGTACCAGGGTTACTGGATTTCCAAGCCTGGCTGCCGTTGCCTTCCTACTGACTGTCGAGTGCAGTGACTCCTCCTGCTTGTTACTCGTGCACAGGGAAAGTACAGATTCTGCTGAATAAAATCAAGAGTGGTCAAGGTAGGGGAGGAACTAGATAATGACACACAGAAGCCTCAGAAGACGAACTGCAGAGTGTTTGGGGCTGAAGAGAGCTCCTTTTTTGGTGCACATTACGGAAAAAATTCGGGTCAATGCAATGCATGCCAGCATTTGTTCCACTCCCAAACCATGACACTGTGGTAAGATGACACCAGTGCAGGCACTCAGAGGGTTAAACAGATTTAGGATCTGACCTGGGTTTATAGAATACTGGGAAATTCTTCCACTTATTTCAGCAGGAATTGGGTCAGCTGCAACCATGCATCCTAAATGAACCACAGGAAGAGTGTAGCTAATTTCAGTAGTAGTATTCATGCAATTCAAAGTAGACGTGTGGTTATTTACCTTGCTGAATCAAGTCTACAGGAAAGGTCTAAGCCAGCGAAATAAGCAGCACATTTAAAATGGCACTATCCTTTCTGCCATATAGCCCACCACAAGCTGGTGAGCTACCAAAGAGGAGGTGCAAGAGATTGTAATAAAAAAAACACATTTCCTCTTAAAATTTTTCTCATCTTTTCTGTATCTGTCTTACCAAGTATGAGCCATTCAGTGCAGAGAGTCAATTTAAAGAGAAGAATTTGTGGACATGCTTTAAAAGGTCACAATTTCAGATACTGCTACTACTACTTTGATAAGCCAGCAGATGTGTTAACAGCACTGGTACAACCTAACCCTTGACAAGAATTTTTAATAGTCTTTTTGGAAATGAAAAGTCTCCTTTCTCCTCATTTTGGAGACTCTCCGAGTTGCTGCAACAGCTGCCTTGGCCTCTCCCCACTTTGCTACAAGTTGAATTGGACCCAATTTCTCACTCTGAGCAGAGGTCAGACCAGTCACACTGGCAGAGCAGCAGAGCACAGGAAGGCTGGAGGGCTGTGAGATGTTCTCTGGTTGTTGAGCAGTCACTCTGGTGAGCACCAAGCAGACCAGGCTCACATCATCCCTGCAGTCCTGGTCACTGTGCCCCCACCGCAGCCACAGCAGCAGATCACACACAGAAAAGAAATTGCAAAAGGCAATTTGCACAGTGCAGATACAAATTATGTGATCCAGCCTCCAAATCTCAGCACACAGGGCTAGAAAAAGAACACAAAGGCTCCTACCCGAGCTGATGAGACCCACGCTAACCAAACTCCAAGGGATGTGCAATGGTACCAGCAGCTCCTGCTCCACACAACTCCCTGTCTCTGGTCTCAGCAAATTCTACTAAAGCATGTTATCCATTTGAGATTATATGTGCAGTGAGAAGAAAAACTAGATGGGAGGAGGTAAAAAGAAAAGCAGATCCCGATTTGTAACTGGGCCCTGAATTACTGCTAGAACAAGGCTCCCTCTGCCATGAGGATGGCAAGTGTCTGATTTCATTTCGTATAACTGCAAAGGTCACTGCAAAATTACAGCTCAGTTCTGGTTTCATCTGGAAAGGAAAAAAATCCATGGTTCATTTAGATCATTTGGGACTAGTCAGCCTTCTTCCAGCTCCCAGCACAGAAGTCCCATCTGCCCAGTCTTTCACCCCACCTTTGCAGAGTCCAACAGTTGTGTTTCAAGATGCATTATAAAATCAAAAGAAAGGGGGGAATGACTGTACAGGCCAGAAATGGTGAAAAGGATTATGAAGGGCAATAAGCTCCCTTATTTAAGTGGAGACTGTTCATGCCATACACTATCAGGCTGCCAGGCCCCCTGCCTGCCTGAGTGCTGAGAGCCTTTCCATCCCTGACCGTTCACAAGGTCACGGTCCCTGCTGATGTTTCATTCCACTTACCAGCCTGGTTTTCCTTAGCTCCACCAATTCCAGGTCTGATCTCACAGCCAGTAGCTCAAGAGTATGACAATTAAAGATTAATGTTATAAGTGCATGGAAAGTAGAAAATCCAGATTTTTTACTGTTATGCCAGACATATTCATTTTTAAACCTTACCCTTGTGCTTCAAGACACCAGGCCAGGAGGGTCACTTTTCCCCAGCAGACTGCAAATGCTTTCTTCCTTTCAGCTGCCAACTAGTTTTGTGAGCTAATATATTTTTCTTTATTTAATTATTCACTGCAACACATGAAACATTAAGCAGCTTCTTTACATGAAGAAATGATTGCTGTTTCCCAATGACAACATGCTAACTATCCTTAATAACAGGAATAAGGAAATGAGTTCACTAGAACAAAGGGGGAAAGGGCAGGGAAAATGAGAGAAGCTCAGAGCAACTATAATCTACTAACACAAAAAAACCCCGAAACTTCATTTCTAAGAAAATGGTCACAATTAGCTGATCTGTGAAATGCAAGCAAAAAGAAACAAACTTTTAAAGTGCAAAAAATATTTTCTGATACAACTTCTGGGCTACATTTCTTGTCTTTCTCAACACTGGTGGCGATGGGTCAGTGAGAAAGAAGCCACAGATGCAATGCTACAATATGTAACAGTTGTGTTTTCTTAATGGTGCTAAACCCCTGATAGCTGTGAGAAATACATGTTCTTCCAAAGAACAGAAAGTTAAAGGCTGAAGTCATTAACAAAAGTCATTCCAAGCCACAACTTTTCCTGTGAAAGCAGGACTACAAACACAACTTCCAGTGTATGCTCCACTCATTTAATGTCTTTTGCAGCAGCAGCAAGAGATGGTCTCATCAGGTTACAGAGCACCATGACCTCCTGAGAGCACCCCACACCACTGCACTGCCAGCTCACCATCGATCCAGGACGGGACAAACCTGGTGACCTTGACACTTCTGTGGGCTCAGATGAAACTCTTCACTCTGCCCTTGAAAGCCTGGGTAGGACTGTGTGGGTGAAAGGATTTTTCCTGATTCTGGTGTTTATTTGTTGGGTCACAGAGGTAAAATTATCTCTGTTTGATTACTTAAAGCTGTTGGCTGTGGAGATAATCTGTGCATTAGCAGCTGTACAGTGGGT
This sequence comes from Rhadina sibilatrix, assembly GCA_013400275.1. Lineage (NCBI taxonomy): Eukaryota > Metazoa > Chordata > Aves > Passeriformes > Phylloscopidae > Rhadina > Rhadina sibilatrix. The sequence goes on along the minus strand of VWYO01016492.1, from coordinate 33,180 downwards.
GGTTTGCAGTTCTGAATCTGTGTAGCTGGAAGCAAAGAAGTCATTTTGCACAGCACTTCAAACGTGAAAACTGAGCATACAGGACAAAAAGCCCCCCACAGCCCCATGCAGAATTTGCCCTCTGCAAGGAGAAACCCTCTCATTTACTGGCAATGAGGAGGGTGAGTGTCCAGCTGTGTCCTCCTGAACTCCCCCACCTCCCATGGCAGCACCCACAGAGAAAGAACACCTCGAGCAAACACCCAGTGGAGCCTTAACTCCTGCAATTGCAACATCTGTCTCTTTATGCTTTCACAAAAAGGGACTGATTACCAGCAGCACAGCTTAAAACAGCAGGTCTCAGCAACTTTGTTTAAGAGCCACAGACTTGCTGCCACAAATCTAAATCCCATTACCCTTGGGAGTAAGGGGGGGCCTCAAACCTCCTACCTGGGTACAACTTCTCTGGGAAAGACAGAACAATGCTCCTATGCACCGTGGATAAATATTTAGAGTGCAAACACTGCTGGAAACAGCAACCTAAACTCTCCATCTGCTAATCCACCAAGCAGCTACTCATTGCCCACTTCTGTCTGTGGGAGAACCATAGCAAGCTGCCCCTTTCCAAGGCAGCATAACTTTGGTTTGGACATTTTTCTCTGAGGATTTGCAATTTTTCTCCTCTTACCTTCACTTTGTCTGCAGCTGCTGAGCTTTAGTCCTGCCAAGGAGGAGTGGGGGCAGTTCTGGGCAGATTTCAGGCTGGAAGATTTATAAAGAACAGACATCAAAACCAAAGAGCAGAAAACTGATAGAAGCTAGAAAAGGACATGAAGCTTCCCAGGGACAGGAATGACAAGAAGCAGAGATGCATACTTGTTTTATTAAAAATCTGCATATGAAAGCAGAGGGGAGCATCCTCACACTGAGCAGACCTGCTCCGTGCTATCTCTTCACTTTGGCATGATCTGAGATAAAGCAGAGACACACAGCTCATGTTAAAGTATCACCTATAGGGAGTTTTTGGTTGTTTGGGATTTTTTGGGGTGGGAGGGGGTAGCAGTTTTGCCAGCACTCTATATGCAAGTGTCTTACTGCGGTACACAGACACGTGCAACCTCCACACAGCCACAACTGCACCAAAGATCTGTAGGCACAATTGATAATATCTGGAACACATTAAAAAATTAGAATGTATAGTTCCCTCAGCAGCTGTACTACTTTTCTCACAGTCATTACTAATTAACATACATTGAGGATCTACCAACAATCACAGGCCCAAGGTCGTGTTTAGCTTCCTTTCTAAACAAGGCACAGAAAAATACCCTCAGCATTGGCAATGCTGCAGTCTCACATCTAACAGAACTAAAACTTCAAAGAGTTTCTTTGCCATAAGCCTCCCATTTTTCTTTTTTTTTTTTCATTTTATTTTATTTTAATTCATATAAATTAATCAAATACACCATGTTTGTGGATTTGTCCACCACCTCTCTTTTTCCAACCCCACCCATTAAAATCCTGCCTGATTTTGGGAGAAAACTGGAGTAAATTCATCCCTGTGTATTTCATAATGCAAATTATCACACTGAAATGTGCACATCAAGGAAGACAACCAACAGCTCATTTTGGTGAAAGGGTGGGAATGCAGGACAGGGAGGCAGCCAGGGCAAGAAACTGCTCAGGTCTGCAGATCCCAAAGGAAAGCATTAAAATCCATTTTGAGGCACTTCCAACATTTCCACTGCCATCCTTCCTGCACTTTAAAATCTATCTCCACTGTGCCACCAAATTTTATATCTTTTAGCAAAAAATTTAAGATAGTTTTATATGCTCATTACCATAAAGAGTTAAAAGTGACATGGTCTGTATGGTCTTAGGATGACAAAAGGGACAGACAAGGCAAACGTTTTATTTACACTTTAAAATTGGATGTGGAAAGATTTATAAATGGATTAATTTTAATTAGTGTCCTCATTTTATTAAAAAAAAAGCATGACTTAAAATTAATGCATTGCTACCCTGAGTATTAACAAATATGTCAAGCTTTTGCTTCTTTTAAAGCTCCTTTGTTGCTTAGAGTTTTTTTATTATATATCAAAAGCAGCCTCTGATGAGGCTAATTTTCAAAACCCATGATGGAATGCAGCATGGCACAAGCGTTTTTCTTGATTTTTAACAAGGTAGGCCCAATAAACATTTATCTCTGGGGGAAGTGTTTGTACTGTGGCCTCTGTGTCCCATCTCACAGTAGGGTGGAGGCAGGTCCTTCCCCCAGACTGATCCCAAAGAACCCTTTGCTCTTTGGGAAGTCAGAACCAGGTACCCACCCCAGAGCAGAAGTATTTACTTAAAGTGTAGCTTTAACATTTGTGTCTCCTTGTTTCTCTGGTAGCTGCAGAAACTGGATTCCTCGCAGATAAAGTACCTCGCAGGTGTGGTACCTGGGAAGATTTTTAGAAGACTCATGAGATGCCTTGGCATTTGTGCTCTGTCTTATTAGGGCACCAACAAAATGGAATCACAGCAAGGCCAAAAATAAAGATTTTCTGGCGTTCAATAATCCAAACCCTTCCTACCTGACTTCCTTCTGCAGATGTCAGGACTAAAGACAGCAGAGATGCCAACCATCAGCCTTTGTCCCCACCTTCTCCACACTGACTTGTGACAAGCACAGAGAGGTGTCTGCCTTAGGTGGTTTACTTACAATACAAACCAGGGTAAGAAAGTCCCAAGCCGTTTGCTATCTCCAGGACACCAGGGCTCAACCACTTCATTTGTATGTTCACTTGCAATATTTGCTTGCAGTATTTTTGACATTTTAGGACTGTATCAGAAGGCATCCCCTCTCCTAAACATAGAGTCCCATGAGTAAGCTCTCTCGTCTGAGCTGCTTCTTCCTGTGTAAGCTCCACGAGATTCAGCCTTCACCCCCACCCACACCACCAGCATTCACCACTGAAGTTCTCTTCAACTCCGACTCGGTCACTGCAGCCTCCTCTCTCCACACAGTTAATCTGACTTGCCTGCTCTATAGCCAGCACCACAACTGAATTAATTCATTTTAAAAATTACCACTATTTCTGATTTTTTTTTTCAGCTCCTTGCTGCAAGTATCTTCCAGAGTTGAACTTGGCACATGCTTTGACTCTGCACAGAAGGAGGGCCCCTCAGTCACAGCAGCCCTTTTCTCATTCAAGCCACTGAAATTATTTCCTGTGCTGGAAAGGGCTGAAGAGGATCTCCTATCAAATGTTCCTACAGCTCCAATGCCTCTGTGGCCACCAAGTGCTGCCTGTGTGGAGGGCATCAGCACACGACACGATGCCCACACTTTCACAAACACCCCTCATTGTCATCTTCTCTTCCATTTTTCTCCTGTGAGAACCCTGCCCTCTCTGCACTGCCCAAACTTGTGGATGTGACTGCTCTCTAGCCCCTGGTAGCCTGTCTTCAGACTCCTGTTCCTATTCTGGCAGTCCAGGAAGGCATGAAACAAAAACCCTGGCCGTTCTGGAGGGCATGTTGCTTTGTAATAACCCCAACACAACCCGCCTGAGCATTTTAGGGTATCACAGCTGTGAATCATTGGCTCGTGAAGGATGAAGTCTGGCACCTTCCTGTACTCCAGCCAAACAAAAAGGAGGAGGAAGAGAGAGAAGTGACACTTTCCCCTCCACTTGATGAAAGCAAAATCTGATGGAGACGGAGTGGGGGGAGAAACAGTCTGGGTGCTAAGCCTTTATTAATTAATGCATGTTTTGAAAAAAAGAAATGCAACAGTGCACTCATTTCAGCTGGTTTCTAGGAGCTTTTGTGACCTTAATAATTCATGTTTATGCAAGCTGCTTATAATGTTAAGCAGTTGGGTTTTGTAGGTTTTGTCCATTACATTTAACTGAGATGAATACATATAGCTGTGAAATGAGGTTGGCCACAATACTCACAGGGAAGCTTTAAAAAAAATCAGTGTTTTTAGAAGGGCTAACAAAATTCACAGCTTTATCTGAAATAATTTTCCATCTAGTAATAGTACACACAATATAAGAAACAGAAAATATTTTTCCCCAGATTTATCCTTTTCCTTCACTTTTCATGTTTTGGCAGCATTTCCACCATCAGTTAATTGCTTCTCAAGCCCATAATCAGGGTCTCCTGCCTGTTTTGCCTTTCTACAGGAGCGTAAAGGGAGGATTACAAATACCAAAGTGCTCAAGAAAACTAAGAGGCAGGTGGAACACATATTTTGGATATCAGTTTGGGCTCTTGCAATGCAAAGCAATAAGTAGGAAGAGTGCTGCTAGCACAGGGAGAGGCTTTAGTATTCTGTGGACACACAACTCCTCTGGGACATCACTTCAGAAAGTGGCCTAGACTGAGAAGCAGCTGTATACCTGGCCCACCAGTCAGCCAGAATAAAGCATGCCAGCACCTAGAATAACCAGCTGCTTATTGTCCTGAGTATCCTCATAAGTCTTTCTCAACACATCAGCTCTGACTATTCCTACACACCCTTCACTGATGCTAACAGGATTCTGAAAAAATCTGCACTCACTTTTTATCAGCACAATATAGACCACATTTCTCACTATCCCTTCAAAATCTGGCAGTTATTTAAGGGAAACTGAGAACCTGCTCTTTCCTGAGCACCTTCAACAAGGAGACAGGATGCCATTGTAAAGGGTCACCTCTCTGAAATGCTGGCAAGCTTGTACATGTCCCTGCCAGGCCATGTTTAAACTGGAAGCTCTACCATAAAGACTCTTAGTTGGTTTTTAACCTGACTTTATTTAAACAAGTTCTTATTTAAGAGAAGCAGTGTTCATTTGAACTGAAATCACAGTTTGCTCCTCAATGCGAACTGCCAAGGGCACCTCCCAGCAAACAGAAAGTTTCCGAGTGCAGCTGAGGAAGAGCAAACTGTCCCTGCAGTGCCAACAGCATCATGAAATAAATGGAAGTGAGAGCTGAAAGAAAAAGATGACTGTAAAAGACATGGGGTTTTATGCCAGATATGCTTTGGCTTTAGTAGACATGGGCCCCAATGGATCTTCTTTTTCGCCCCAAACAAGGGATGTTGACTCTTAACACTCTTAACCTACAGACACATTGACACTCAGAGCCTACACAATGTCCTTGTGTGGAATACCATCTTCAGCAGTCAGTGCAGCCAGGTGAACTCCAGGCAATTACAGACCGAAATGAAACCAGGTGATTTTATGGCAAGTATTAGGTCTTCCACAGAGAATCTCAAGTTAAGTTTTAATGGTTAATTTTTAGCAGTTTGTTTAAAAAAAGGAAAAATATATGTAATCAGTTTTAGCAGCTTACAGTAGTTCTTGGAGTAGCCACGTCCCTCCCATCCACAACAAAAAACAATGGATGAGCCTGTGGCAATATCATCGCCAATAGCTAATGTAATGTCCACTGTCTTGACTATCTAATGGTACATAAAGTTCAAAATATATTTCTTTGCGCCCTTACATGATTCAGACTAATAGTTTCACTCTTTATATTTTAGACACCTAAATCACTTGGCACCTAATCCAAACTCTATCAATTTTAAGGCCATTCCTTACCCCCAATGAGCCCTGAAGAGAGACACTAAAGATGTCATACCATACCTTCCAAACAGTAGGACGTCCTGCCACCCATCAGAGAGATTACTCCTGAGCTATCATCCCATCTATAGGAGCTATTAAAAGGCCACAGATAAAATCATTAATCTCAAAGCAAGCTGTTTCCAGAAGGCTTCCTACTCACAAGCTCCCTTTTTCCAGTGTCTGTATGTAGCGAAAAGCTATTCCATTAGAGGACCACTCCAAGCTAGAAATACCAATTTTAAACAGTTTCCTTGTGTTTCTCAAGCTGAGCTACCATTTTTGATGTTTGCCCACATCCATAAAAGAGTCATGTACGACATACTGGTCTTCAGACTGACAAACTTGAAAAAATAGCTCACTTAGGAAACTTACAACTGTGATGCCTAAACCCTTCTCTACCTCCTAACCCTAGGTGTACACGAAAAAAGGGCAGCTTCCCCCTGTTTGGCTGTGTACAATCAGTGATTTCACATCTGTCAGACTGGAGCACTCCATGCTGGGAGCACCACAGCGAGCCAGAAGACTCTGACAATGAATACTTGTCTCAGCAGCTTTAACTACAGGCCATTACCTTTCACATAAAATACACTTAAAAGTAAATAAATGTACAAGGTACCAAATGATTTAGTGTAATGTTGTGCAGACAAACAATGCTATCTACCTCCAAGAATCAAAATTAATTGGAGGAGGAAGAATCTTTTAATTGATACAGCTCTATAATGCAAAATGGCACTTGACTGACAGGCAATTACACTTCAAGCAATTTTTATGATATAGTGTCTAACAGAACAGATACAGCAGGAAGGAAAAGAAAAAGCAAGCCTAAATACTGCAAGAAATAAAACGTGTGTGCACTCTCTGTGTGATCAATGCAAACATAACCACAAACATTTGCATTACAATAGTGCAGTAAATAACAACCTCACAGCTGAGACATTTACAGGCACATTAGTAAATACATTTTCACATCTCACGGAGAGGACAGCAATTTATTCAACCACCCAAATAAGACATCTTGCAGCACGAGTCATGCTTTAATTAGGAAGGATCCTCCTGAAAGTAAAGCTCAGATGACCCAGCAGGTCCTTTCAACCCTACATGTCCAGGGGCTGTGATTCACCACGCTTCAGACTATTCACTGCACAGAGGTTTAAATTCTTTGATGAGCATGTGGACGTGGCCTGAAAGACAAGGCTGCAGGCCAAGCTGAGCCCGTCACACCCCACTCCCCAGAGCCCCACATCTCTCAGCAGCCACGGTGCACCAACCTGAATTACTTAGCATTTTGGAATGCTGCCACCTATTTTTTTGCTGCATTTATTTATTTCCAGCTGAGCTACAGGGCAGATTTCCCATACAGAAATGCTCATAGCTTTATTCAGAAGATGAAGAGGAGTATGTCTTCTACTCCATGAGAGGGCAGAGAGGGATTCCTGCTGAAATAGGTCCTGTCACATGTCATCTTGCAGCCCAAGCCCAGACATAGCAATGAAGACGATTCTCTGCTCAGCTCCTCACCCCAAGAAGTCGAGGGTTGAAATACAAGACATATGGAGGAAGGTTCCTCTGTGATACAGAAGAATAAAGGGTGGGGAAGATGATTAAGAAAAGGGGAATATAATCCATGCTGCTGAGAGCCTGGGAGGAAAGCTGAAAGCTGGCCTGAATTCAGCATATTTGTATTCCCAGATAAACATGGTAAGCATGTTTCCAGTCAAAACACCTGTGAGGAGGGCTTGAAAACTGGAAACTAGCACTGCAGATCTGGGATGACCACAAACTCATCTCTTGTGAAAGTCCTTCAAACCCAGGCACATTGGGAAAATAGGTGAGAGCACAAGAACAGGATTAATATTTTAAAGATGAAGAGCCGGTTAAAGTTTAATACCTGTTCCACTTGTCATCTGAAATCCTTCATGAAGGGAACTGAGCTCAGATGAGGCAGGCACTTTAGTCTTTAACATGAGGTCAGTTGCCATTGAAGCTCCTGCCAGCCTTGATTAAAGCTGATGGGCAGACAGCCAGACACTACAATGAGCAGAGGTGGCTGCCACTGGTCCCATCCACCCTCCTCCCCAGTGCAGGGGACACAAAGGAACTGCACCATGTGCATCAGAGCATTAGGGTGGCATTAAGAAAGCAGAGCCTTCGAAGTTTCTGTTTTGCTGCAGACTCTGGACAGAAGCTTTCTCAAAATTCATGGATTCTAAGTTGGTTTTCACTTTTGTGAAATATTTTGAGAAATACGTATCCCAACAGATGTCCCTCATCAGCTTTCACTGGCAAACTCTCTTCCCATATCCCTTCAGTGGATGGACAGCAGGATGGAGACTGTGGGGACCTGGTCTCATTTTAAGTGGAGATCAAGTCTCACCTGAATATATAACATAAATAACCTACCACCATGTATGTAAGTCCATAGGATCCAGTGCAGTGCATCCCAGAGTCCTGAGGAAATTTACTGATGTAGTTTGCAAGACATTCTCCATTATATTTGAGAAGTCATGGCAGTCAGGAGCCAGGTGACCGGAATAGAGGAAACAACATACCCAACTTAAAAAGGGGAAGGAAAGAGAACTTCAGGAATCACCTGTCACCCTCACCTCTGTGCCCGGGAAGATCACAGAACAGATCCTCCTAGAGACTCTGCTAAGGCACTTGGAGAACAAGGAGATGATTTGGGACAACTAGCACAGCTTCACCAAGAGTAAGTCCCACCTCACCAACCCAGTGACTTTCTGTGATGGAATGACCACATCAGTGGGTATCTTTGACATGATCCCCCACAACATCCTTCTCCTTAAATTGGAGAGGGATAGGTTTGATAAGTTGACGGTTAGATGGATAAGAAGCTGGTGAGAAGTAGTGGTCAGAGTGGCTCAAAGTCCTGATGAACATCAGTGGCAAGTGGAGTCCCTCAGAGGTCCATACTGGGAGCAGTGTGATTTATTATCTTTATTAATGANTTTGTAGTCCTGTAGTGACAGAACAAGGGAGAATTGCTTCAAACTGAAAGAGAGCAGGTTTAGTTTAAGTATCAGGAAAAACAATTTTTGCTGTGAGGTTGGCAAGGCACTAGAACATTTTGCCTGGAGAAGCTGTGTTCAAGGCCAGGTTAGATGGAGCTGGGAACAACCTGATCTAGTGAAAGATGTCCCTGTCCATAGCAGGTAGGTTGGAATTCCATGGCCTGTAAGGTTCCTTCCAATCCTGGCCATTATATGATACTAAGACCAGCACATCCAGTAAAACACACAGCTCAGTGTGGAAGCTAGATTTTCCCCACACCACTGGGCAACTGCTTCTGCCCTGTAAGCAGAGAGAGAAGCAGGAGCAGGAGTGTTTCTTCAGTCAGATCACAGTTACTGATTTATACAAGTGTTGTATTTGCATACAGCTGGAGGAGTAGAAAAACCCTGCTCCAGCAGGAAACAAGCTGTCTTTTACCCATCTGGGAAGATGAGAGCATTGCTAGACTTACAGACAACATGCAACAGGATGGTGGCATGGGTAAGAGGATACCTAGTGAAGTCCAAAGTATTCACAGAAAACCGAGCAGCTGGGCTGCTCTCATGCAGATCTGTAATACCAGGAGGCAAAAGCAGGATGTTTTCCCTGGAAGACAACAGTGAACACAGTGGGTTTGGCATCTGTTTTAGGAGGTCCTACCTCTGTCAAAATTCTGGACAAAGCCTGTTTGTCTGAGACTTTGCAAAAAGTGGAGGGAGCATCAAAGCTGTCCTTCATTTTGTAGGTCAGGAAGGTTTTGGGTTTGGCAGGGTGTCAGCTCACATGTACTCTGTAAAGTGCACTTTAATTTTTCACTGTAGCAGCACCTACAGACTTTGACTGAAATAAATAATGAACTGATTTATATCATGAATCTAGGGATCACTCTCTTCTTGTCCCCATCATGGAGAGGATTTTCTTCCCAGAGACAAGTGTTAATGCATTTATGCCCTAGTTTCCCACAGTGGGTGTCACTATTGAAGTGTCAGGAAGGAAGGTTAGAGCTGCTTTTTCAGACTGTTCCTGTCAGCCTCAGCAGTCCGTTTTGGATGAAAACATCCCAGCAGAACACAGCCTGAAAGAAAGCTGGATTTTAAACAGCACAGCAAAAGTCTTTGTGTTGTATATGATTAAAATGTAACATTGAATAGGTCTTTTTCCCAGTCTGAGTCAGGGAGGACAGCTCCACTGTGTAAAAATTACAGGGTTTTTTTGCAGAATGACAGAAGTTTCACAAGTCTTTAATGCACTTAAGAGACCATTTTCCATGGTTTTCTCATTTTTCAAGGCTGTTCTTTCTGACAGGTCCCCCAGTACAAATCCTGGCAGGTACTGTTCCACTTGTGAGAGCTGACCACAGGGGGACAGCTGGCCATTCACCACGGTGAGACCCCAGAGTGGCACCTACCTTCACTTCTCACACAGCAAAAATGGCCAGAACCAAACCCCAGTGGGATCCAGACACTCTGTTTGATTTGAACCATTCTGTGTGAGTCATGATAATTTTAATAAACACAGTTGGTTGGGGGGAAGTCAATTATCAAAAGTAGCCTTACTGTAATTTCAAAGTTTTACCAAATTACCTCAATACAATTCCATTTAGAGAGAAATTTAGATTAAGTGCATACAGTAAGTGCTGTAACCCACCCAGCTACTAACTGCCTTTGCAAACTAAAACTGCAGAGAAAGTGAGCAAAATGCTGGCAAAATCGAACAATAATGAAATTAAAGCATGGCTTATGACTATTTTCTAGCAGCATCCTTGGGAGGCTGCACTGAAGAGGAGGTGCCATTAGGCAGGTATAACAAGAGAAGTATTAGATTGCAGTGTTACAGCTGCTCCCACCTCCCTTGCAGAGCTTTGCATTGTCACAGCAAGGCAGCAATATCAGTGTGCTGATACCAGATTAGGAGCCCTTTTTAGACAGAAAAGGATAATTATTTTCTCCTGGAGAGTACCCAAAATTAATTTTATTCACCCAGACCACCTCTGTCATTGCTGGAAGCTGCTGCTGAGGGACCACAGACTCTGCCCCAGATGACACCACATCACCATGCAAATCTCCAGCTCAGAGCAGCGGTAACTGCACAAGATATAATGTCTTGTGACACGGCGAAGGTCATATTAGACTATTTGACCTTCAGGCTAAATTTATCAATTCAGTGAAATATATTATCAGCACAGTTTTTAATTAAGACAACATCATAGAAGGAGCAATACTGCTTGGTCCATTGCAGGTCTGTATTAAAGTACAATATTCATTTAATCACTTCTGTACATGATCTTGTTACAATTAGCCGGGAGAGCTGTTACTGTAACACGTGAGTAATAGAAGCAGAAAGCTGAGGCTCACCAAAGCGAAGCCACTGCACTTCATTACAACCACAGCAGCCTCAGCAGGGCCAGACACGCCAGTGGGGAGAGGCACAAGAGGGAATGCTCAAGGATCGTGCATGCTACAACTCACTGACCTTAAGGAACAAAATGCAGCTCGTTATCCTGCTATTGTTTTGACAGAAACAGGCCCCAAATAACTCATTTGCTGCTGCTATTTTCACTCCATCAGCAGTCGGGTACGCCTGAGTCAGCGCTGGACATACTGCCCAGCGTGGCATAAGGCCGTGCCAGGCTTTCCCAGGCTCTGTCCAAGACCTGGGAAAGACCCTGCTGTCACAGGGACAAGGGGAGCAAATCCAGAAAAACACTCCTTTCTGCTCCTTCTCTGCATACATTAATCTATGTGCTTATTCCTGTTTACATTATGAGGTGTATGTCATAAAAGAGCTTACAGGATGTGTACTGCAGCCAAGTTAATATTGCTGTTGGAGCCTCAACCTTTTTATTTCCTGACTTAACATTGCCCAGTTAAAACTACCTTTTTTTTTTTTTTT
>VWYO01016492.1:0-11099 GCA_013400275.1 Rhadina sibilatrix | reverse complement strand
TTTTTTAAGGCTTCCTTGCCAATGTCAATCTGAAAAAGTACCTGATGCCAAAGGGATCCAGGGACACCCAGGTGCAAAGCCATCACTCCCCACCTGCACAAAGCAGCTCAGAGAGCAGCTGCTCCTGCTCCACTCCTTTAGGGAGCTGCAGCACCACAGATCTGTCCACAGGAGAGGAAAAGGCAACACAGCAATGGGTTGGTAACTCCCAAGTTATGTCCCAGTTTGCAAGCTGGGTATGGGGCAGAGGTCCAGGAACTTCTTGCCTCTCACTTGGTCTCCCAGCTAGAGGCCAGCAGAGAAATGGCCTCCATCAGGTCTTTATTTCAAGGGGCCAGGCCTGCTTGGGAGCACCTGCAGGCTGTGAAAGCCTTGGCTTCTGTGTGACAGCCTGGACTCTGCCATGTTTCTGTCTTACAAACCAGGCAGGTTCCTGCCTGCATGGAGGCTACTGGACCATGGGCCAGGTCTGGATACAGATGCAACTTTTGAAAATTATATTGATTGCAGTCTTTTTGAGGTGGTAATTACCTCAGGGCCGGTGGAAGGTCATTCACAAATACCATTTCTGATGGTGCCAGGTGACGTATTGGTAGACCTATTTCTGACAACTTCCATCAGTCGCTTTCATATTTCTCCCCAGCCCAAGACGTAAAGTGCCATAGTCCTTCACATGCCCTCTTGACCTGGCATCCTGTCTGCTACGGGACACCTGTGTGACTGGGGTGCTGAGCACACGTCTCTGCCCAGCCCCATCTCCTCCTTTTCCTGTACAGTCACTCCTGCCTGTACCCATCTGGATGGCGGTGGAGAAAGCACACAGCACACCAGGACCATGGTTCACCAGCTTAGGTCAACACAGGCATGGCAATGAGGACAGCTGGCATGCATTCACAGAATCAGAGAATCATGATTGTTGGAAAGACCCCCAAGGTCATCAAAGCCAGCCTTTGGCAACACACCACCACGCCAACCAAACTCTGGAGCCAAGTACCACATCAGGTCATTAAATATTGTACCTGTGAATGTAAACTTTCAAAGTTACTGAGTTGCAAACTGCTTCCATCTAGGAGATCAAAAGGTATTTTCCACTCTGTGTTTCTGCATGATGTCCAGGCCTGGAGGATGCCAGTCGAAGGCAAGGAGCCTGCTGTGGACCACCACCCTGACTGAAATGCCAACCCGACTGTGATTCAGAACTCTTGTTCAGCTGTGATGAAAAAGTGAGACTTTTGCAGAGAAAAATCTCATTGAGAGCACCACCAAAGCTATTGCTGTGGGCAGAACCCTGCTGTGGCAGGTACAAGGCATCCCAGAGAAGCTGAAGTGGAGGAGCCCACATCTGCTTCACTTTTCTCTACAGCTAAGCTCCCTGTAACACAAAAAGGAAGAATGTGTCGGGCTGCCTCTTAGACAGAGAACTTCAAGAGGAATTCACTGCTCGACAGCCGAGCTCTGCCCATTCTCTGTTTCTCCTGACATCTCTTTGAGCTGCTGCAGCTCTGTGTAGACTAAGTGGGCACTGTGAAGCCCTGACAAAGGAGAGGGAACCAGTGGGATATTTCTATTTCTGGAATTGCCCATTAGAGAAGATATTCTATGGTACGCAGCATGCCAGCACACTTAAAAAAATAAATAGGAACAAGAATATTAGCAGAGGAAGCATATGTGGCCCCAAGACCATGACTCATCGGGTTAAATCAACCAGCTGAGGTCAGTGCTTCTATTTATTAGCTTTTAGTTGCAAGAATGGCAATGGGGACAATGATTCTATTACTTAAACTTTACATGCTGTGAAAAATACGGCAGTGATTAATGTCTGTAACAGGCAGCTAGATGTGCTGCTTTCAGAATCTAGAAGCTATTTCAAGGTCAAGCATTTGAGTTTTCTTCCTAAAGTGGGTTTTCAACCGGTAAGGGGAATTTCCCACAGATGTCAGGGTCTGTATTTATGGGCAATAAAACTATTTTTTGTTCTCATCATCATCCAAAAGCAGATGAACTATAGTTTGATAAGAAAAGCCCCTCTAATTGCACTTCCAGTCACCCATCATTTGTGAACTGTGGGGCCATGAAAGCATTGACTGTAAACTGATGGACAAACATGAGGCTATTTTGACAAATACAGAAAACATATCTGTGATGTGCTGTTGGATTTCTTTCTGGTGCCCTAGAACTTGGCTACCAAGCATCCTCACCTTAGCCAGTCTATACCCTGGTCATTTACATCATCAGTGTGTGTGGGGGGTGGATTTGATGCTGCAGGGACAGGGGGGCCTCACCCTCGGCTTGCCCGTGGGCTGCTGCATCAGGGCACGTTGAAACTCAGGCTTGAATAGGTGGGGGGAAACCACCTGTCTGAGGGAGGCCCACTTCTGCTGCCACGACACAGCATGCAGAACATTATGATAGGTGCAAAGAGCCTTTCATTCCTGCTGTCTCGCATGTGAGCTGTTACCATTTTCACTGAAAAATTATCCCATGCAAGTCCTAGTGTCAATTAAAAATAGAAATAAATAAGCCAGAGGTATGGCTGATGGGAGGACAGAATACCCAGAAGTCTGCAGACACATCCAGGTGCCATGTAATTGTGCAGGAGGAGATATGCCCTGCTCTCTTCCCTTTCACCATGAAAGCATAGGACGATGACAGGGCAAGCTCAGAGCTGGAGAGTAACTGCATTATCTGCAGTTATCTCCGATTCCCAGCAGAGAAGCAAGAGGTAAGTTAAAGCCGAGTGACTCATGGCTCTGATTCACGTCCCGCTGCCGCTGCCCTTCATCCATCCCGCCGCCGCACGGGCAGAGGGGCTCGGCAGATCTGCCCAGCGAAACGCAGACCACCCAGGCGGGGAGCTCACTCCAGGCTGGTGCGGCAGGCAGAGACCGTGGCACAGTCTGGTCTCTGTCGGTGAAAACCCAGAGCAGTAACCCAGGGAAGCCCCAGCCCGGCAGCTGCGCGTACACGGAGCAGCTGGAGGCAGGCAGCCCCCCTGGCCCTGGGGAAAACACCGAAGGGAGACCGCAGGCATCTGGGGCACACCCAGGGGAGGACAGCACCAGCACGGGGCGAAAGGCTGGGCCACACACCTTAGAGATCCCAGCTGCTAGCCGCAGTAAGGAGAAGGCTGAAGGGTCTGTTAGCTTATTAGCCGGACCCTCCAGGCATTTGGGATGGTGCTCCCGCGTCTCCCTTCCCAGGCAGCCTCCTCACTGGTGCCCTGCTCCTGCAGGCAGCCGTGCTCCAGAGACAAACCCCGTCCCTGCAGCGCTGCCCAGCCCTCTCTACCCCCGGCTCTCTGTCTGCCTGCAGCCTCCCAGCAGTCAGACACCGGAACGCATAAAACTGCCATGGTAATTACAGGCAAACCGTGGTGCCGGTTGGGCCTCTGCTGTAACTGCCAGCAGCAAAGATAAAACCTCTGTGCAGGCTCTCGAAGCTGTTCGGATGATAACTAAGCTCAGCGCTCCCTGCAGCAACATCCGTCCTCCAGCAATGTCAGCTGGTGTCCGTGCAGGGTTTCATGCAGCACTACCTGCTCATTCATTCTTCAGGGTTTTCGTTTGTTGAGTTTTCATTTTCTCTTGAGGCCAACTTCCAAATGAGATACTTTGGTAAGATTTTCTCCCATAACACTCTCACTAAGCACCGCTTCCAAGGTTCGCACTCATCAATTTCATTGTTTCTGATGGAAACTGCAGGTATCCCAGGTCCCTAGAGCATTGAGAGGAGGTGACTTAACTACTAATGTCAGTCTGATAGTTTTGTACCTGGGTTTGGAGGCATACTCTGTGGCTGGTTCTCCACTAAGTGCTTGGTGTGTTAATTTTTCATGGGTAAGACATCTATGACTAAGGCATCCAGAAAGATTATTCTTTTTAAATACAGGTGAGCTATTCTTTTATTTTATTTGTGTGGGTGTTATTTCACTCAGCGCTTGTGTCTTGTGACCCACTTACAGGCTGAAACAGGCTCCAGTGAACTTTCATGCCTTTATATTCCTGTTGCTCCTAACTTACAAGAAAACCCCACCAAACAACCTAAACCAATTCTGAGGCAATTATCCTTGAGGTTTAAATCACAAATGGTTCTTCTGTATAAGTGATTGCAAAGGTGTTTAATATGTTTGTCTCATGGATTGTGAGGACAAAGTGGAGTCCCAGCAGGTCCTGGGGTCCTGGGCTTTTCTAAAAGGATAACTAGTGGCAGGACTGTCATGAGCTTTTGTTAGCCCTTGTAAAAACTCATGTCCCACATCCAAGAGGATCATGGACCCAGGGCATCTCCAGATTTACACATGGCATTTGGGGTGAAGCCACTGCAAAGGCTTAGGTTCTCCTCATCTGCCTCCAAATCCTCCCCCAGGCAGGAGAGAGCACTGGGACAACTTCCAAAATCCCTTTGGAAGGAGTTTAAAAGAAAAGGAAAAGAAAGCCTAATTCTACCCCAAAACAACAGTGCCCTTGTGGGGAGCTGTGTTGATGCCTAGCAGTGTGTTTTGCCGGTATAATTGTGCCAGGAGATTGTGCATGCTCTTCTGTACAGACATGTTCTTAAGGAGTTTAAGCAGTTCAGTCTGCCTTTGAAGAAGTTGTGAATTGACTTAATTACAATGTCAATGCATCTTCAGAGGGAAAATATCTTAATATAATGGCTGGAAGTTACAGTCAGGATACTTGCCTTGGAAATGTAGAGCCCTTGCACAGTATCAGCACCACAATAATCTCATCCAAATGAAGTTAGTGAAGCACAAAAAAGAAGTGTAAGGCTCTCAGTCTCCTGACATCTCCTTACATCATGGCAGGATGTCTTACCAGAAAATATGATTTAGCCAAAAACCATGATACACAGTGGGAAACAGAGCATCTGGTCAGGAGATAGGACTTGATTTACTGTCAGTCTCTCCTCACCTTCAAAGTAATCTTAACAGCCATGGCACAAGTTTCTTCAGCTTCGAGGAGAAACTTACCCATCTCAGAGCATGCCAAGTGATGATGTAGATATGTAGTGACTTTTGACATCTTGGAATACCTGACTTGTGTGGAATCCTGTGCATTTTACTTTGGTTTGGGTTGGGATTTTTAGGAACCATGCAATACAGCAAGTCATGAAAGAAAGCTAACAAGAAAGCAAAGTGCTCATTTGGAGAAAACACAGAGAGGAGACTAAGAATTGTCCCTTCAGCCCTAGAAGTAAGAGGCACCTAAGTAAGGTGCATTTCCTGTAAAAACTCGAGAAGTTCAGCTCATGTATTAGAGAACTCAGCAACTTAAATGTTAGATCAAAACACCCACGTGGTCTGTCCTGTGATAAAAGCTGGAGAACTCACATCCACACAGAGGCAACAAGGACAAGACTTGAACCAATACAACATTTTTACAATTATTTATAAACAAAGGCAACAAGAACTGTCATGGTGTAACATTTTTACAAGTCACACAAAACAAACTGTCTTCCAAAGGCAACAAATGCTTTCAGAGCCACTGATTTCCCTGGGCACTGGGGTCATTCTGTGCTTTTAGTAGGTTCAGTTCAAAGCTCCTTCCTTTCTGTTCTATCCTGTCTCTGGCACATCCCACTGTGTACCCAGAGATCCAGTTTCCAGTGGCTGCTGTAAATCTCTTTCTGATAACTTTGAGCACCTCTTTTAAAACTTCTCTTTCCTTTTCCCAAAGATTCAGAAAGGTTGGCTCACAGGCCCTGTGGCTTCAAGCAGCCAGTGAGACTGAAAGTGGTGGGTAATTTCTAAAGAAATCTGGAACGCCTACATGCTTTTTAATTATATAGCTATGTGCACACTTAATTTAATTAAAAAACAATTACTACAATTTATGATATGAGTACAACCCTTTAGCAAACCAGAATTGCAGCTAGTTTGCTTTTTGATTCTTTTTTTGTTGTTGTTTTTGATTGTGTGTAAGCGATCCTGGCTGATGTTTTTCCTTACGAAATAGTAAGAGTTTGTTAGGATAGATACTCAGGCTGCTAACTTCTGAAGTGGCATTAGCCTTTTTTCTCTTCTCAAGGCAGGTTGGACAGAGGTGGCAATTTGTTTATTGGATTTAAATGATGTTGAATTGAAAAACAGGAGACTAGAAGAACCTATGCTGAACACTATGCTGTAAATGAGAGAGTCTTTTACGGTGCAGAGCAGCACAGTAGGAAAGATCCCTGCAGGGAATACCAGTTCATGCTACACCACTAAATCCCTTGATATTCATTCATAGAAATGAATGTGAATTAATTAGGAAAGGCAAGTATTTCACCAGTGCAGATATGCTATCCTGTCTTCGAAGAAAGCAACAGGTGTGTGTATTTGCTAAAAATATCCCATAAATTCAGGTTCTGCAAAATAGTTTCTCACTTCCTTTTGTTTAACAGAAGTATCCACAACAAGGGTCTTCCTCATGAAGGAGTGAAAATGACTATAAATAACACCCATGGACTTGAAGGAGGTTGTAAAACCTCAAAAAACTTCTCAGCTCATGCTATTTTGACAGTAGTGGGCAGAGGTGCAGAGTTTCTGCCTCTCCCCACATACCTCATGCCAAACTACAGGAAGGTGCCTTCCTTGGGGTTTGCTGCCTGGATGAGACCCCTTGGTGTATCATCTGCCTGATGTTGTCACCATCTTGTAAAAGAAGTATTGATTCTGGCAGTTTGTCTGGCAATAACTCCAGTTTATCTGTCAAATTAGACATTGAAAATCTGTATCTAAATCCAGTCCCATGAAAGAACTGAGCAAAGCTTCTGGCACACATAAAAATTTGGGACATTCAGGACAAAGCTGAATAATATTGTGAGGATTGAATTTCTGCTGCTCAAAGAAAACGAGCAGACCACCCTCTGTTTCCCTGCTACTTGACCAACCTTTAGAGCAGGAAGCTTGTTGGAGTATCCAAATTAACAGCCACAGTCCAAGCAATGAAGCTGACCAAAGGATTACAGAAATATTAGCTGAGAATGACCTTTGAAGGTCATCCAGCTCAACCTCCCACTTGAAGAAGGGTTTTTGCCAACACTGCATCCAGTCAGCTGTGGCTTTGTCTAGACCAATGCACAAGACCTCCAAGCATGGAGCTACCACAGTGCCTCTGGTAAGTCTGTTTCAAGGCTCTAGCACTGTCCCAGGAAAGAAATTTTCCCGAACTTCAACTGGAAGCTCCAAAAGTGCAGTTTGATGTTATCACCCACTCATATTATCTCCTGCTACTGATATAAGTTGATCCCTGCTTGCTTTATAACTCCCCCATCGAGTAGTTGTGGACCCCTAGGCCTTCTCTTCCCTAGATTACTCCAGCTCTTTCTACCTTTCCTTGTAACCATGTTCCCCAGGCCCAGGACCATCCTGATTGCCCTTTGCTGGACCTCATTTCCTCAACATTCTTTCTGAACCAGGAGACCTCAAACCACATATCACATGGTATTGTTAATGTTGACAAGCTCTTCTGAAGCTTCTTTCCCAAAAATGATGAGGTGGTGTTGAAAGCCTCCCTGAAGCTGAGCACTCACTGTTACTCCCCTCCCAGTCCCCATAGGAGGCATTTCATCACAGAAGGCAATTTTATCAGTCAAGCCAAGTTGGATTTCATGAATCTTTGACCATTCCTTAGTGCCTTCCTGCCCTATTACATGTTTGGAGTGGCCTCAAGAGGCTGCACTTCCTGCACCACCGCAGGATTCAAGACAAGGCTGACTGTACCCTCTTCTCCACCTCAAAGACAGGCACAACACTGGCCCAGTCCCCAAAGCCTTCTGAGTCACTGTGGTTATTCCCAGCTGAATCTGAGTACATTACTGTCAGCTCCTTGGGGTGAATCCCATCCAACCTCCCTAAGAAGTCCCTGATGCTGGCTGCCTGCCTCCATCCCAAGCTGTTGGGACACACCCTGAGCTCTGGGGAAGGCAGAGAAGAGTACACATCACTGTTTCCTTGTCTCTCATGCCACCTGGTTGTCTCCCTCACTTTCAGACCTGCAGTGCTATGGGCTGCCTCATCTGGAAACACCACATATGATGCTGCCTTGTGAACCTGATAGATCCCCACGGCTGAGAGAGGGAAGCCCAGGGACATGCGGCTCCTAGCCTTGGAGAGGGAAAAAGCTTGGGAGGAGAGCAGCTCCCACGGCAGCCTTGACAGTTGGCTGCAGATCTGAAACAGACAAGTGGCAAATCTGCAGAGCCCTGGGCAGCTCAGAGACATTGACGTGGGAGAGCTGGGACTCATTTGACTGTATAAGCAAAAAGCTGAGGACCAAGCAGAACTAAACCTCATTCATTACTGCAACCCCACAGGGTTTCTGAACTCCTTTCTGTGCTGCTGATCAACTGAGCCTGCAAGACACACCAAGACCCACATAGTCACCAAACCGCTTGTACCTCTAGTTATCTCTGAAGCAATTACCTTCAGAAGACATACTTCAATTAACGCTGCTGCTTCTTTCTATTGCTGTGCAGAGAAATTGAAAATGTGCCAGACATATCTGCTGTCTGTGGCTCACAAATCCTTAACCCTTGTGCTGTCAGCCGTATGTGATCTTGGCAGCAGGTCCTGTCCATTCCATCCAGAAGAAAGAACTTAAAATTTTAAAGTAGGATTACTTCAGTACAATCAAAAGACAACTTTGTTTCCTCTTAAAAGATAATGTTAGGAGCTGGTTCAAATGTCTATAAATACTGTGTTAAAATTTCTTTGCATATAAGTACTGCTTGTACATTCTGATGTTTTAGGCTGAGCATCTCATATTCGGGTATATTAAAATGTGTGCAAATCTTCAGCTGGATCTCAGAAGGAAGCTCTCAATAGCTTGCACCTAACATCAGGCAACATCCTTGCAGCAGGCATCTACTAATGCAACAAATTTAGCTCCATTTCCTGTTTGCAACGTATCCAACAAACAGACCCCAGCTGTTATTATGTGTTTATAATTGCATTTTATTTCAGGCCTGATTTATTTGTACATATTCCAGCTTGAGGAAGGTCACACGCACTCCCTTGTTTCCGGAAGAGCCGCTCACTCATGTGACGTGGCGCTTTCCGGGCTGAGCGGGACCTCAGTGAGCAGCAGCGGCTGCTCCCTCCCACGCAGGCACAGGCGCAGCCCCAGACACATCTGCAGGGTGTTCACTGGCAGGCACAAGCCAGACTCTCACTGCACAGCTCCCCCACCTCCTCTGCTGCACCCAAGGGATGAATTCCCCAGCCCCAGAGGTCTCCCTGGCACACAGAGTGGGACCGCTGGGAGAGCAGGCGCAGGGGAGGAAGCTCACCACCTGGCTGGATGGAGACTGGCTCCCACATCACCTGAGAGGCAACGAGTGTTCCCAGCCTCTGGCCCACAGCCAATGCCAATTGCACTGGGAATGAAGAAAAGTGAAGCGTGTACCCATGCAAGGTCTTCATTAGCACACTGAGAAAGGGTAATGACCGGAAGAAACCCAAATCTTTCCAGGACAGGAAGCTCCCTTGGATCAGCTTTTGTTCAGGCACCACTGTGACTCTTCTGCCCAGGACTCCGCTTACTGCACTGCTGAGGTGGGTTACCATAAAATTCCTGCTCAGAAAAACGATCTGGCTTTGACAAATTCCTTCTCCAAGTTCTCTGAAAACACAAGGTCTGAGATTTTTAATAGTGCGTACCAGTTGTTCTGGTTAGCACTGCAAAATCTACTCATGACTTAGTTGAATTGTGTTTTTCAGAAGTGTCTGAGGTCCTGAGAAGATTAAGGAGTCAAAGCAGGACTTTTAAAGCTGGTTGAGACATGATTTGGTTTCATTTGAACAGTTTGGAAACAAAGAAGGACTTCTAAATACACTCTGGCAGTAGCAAAGAAAGCTTATAAACCGCCTGTCACTGCACTTTACAACCACCATAGTCTTCTCTAACATTTACCTTCAAGATCAATCCATGTCAAAGGGAAAAAAAAGCCACAATTTGAATAAATGTAAAAAAGAAAGGGGCAACAGAATACAAATCTTGAAGGACGAGTGCATTAGATGATGGCAAACCCTTTTTGAGCAGATGTAAGATGCACTAGGTGAGAATTAACTGAATGATGAATTGGTAATCAAGAAAACAGATGAAAGACCAAAACATTTAAGTACACCGTGCCACAAAAATGGCTTATTTGATCACTCTGTAACTATACATTTTTCTTCTCCCACTGGTCCCTTTAAATCATACAATCTACAGGTACAGAAACCTAG
Source organism: Rhadina sibilatrix (assembly GCA_013400275.1). Lineage (NCBI taxonomy): Eukaryota > Metazoa > Chordata > Aves > Passeriformes > Phylloscopidae > Rhadina > Rhadina sibilatrix. The sequence continues at coordinate 892 of VWYO01016492.1, read as the reverse complement.
AAATAATACATGTCTACACCTTTGGAAAAATAAATAGCCAAAGAGAGCTGCTTCTTTGAGCTGCAACACAAACTCAACTCTTCTAACAGAGAGCCCAAAAGAGAAAATTACTCTTGTATAAAATACTCTCATTGTAGGAAAAGCTTCAGTGAGAGATAGCAAGTCCTTGAAGCATTGGCTCACAAGATCTACTTACATTAGAGAACTAGTAAAATCATCACTTTCAGCTGCAAGCTCTTCATGAACATGCATGAAAAGTTGTGGTAACCACAATGTGAGGTTACCACAAGAGAAGTTGCTCTGCCCTGGAGAGAAAATGGCTGTATGGCAGAGCCCCCCGCAAGAAGGTCTCCCTGAGTGATCAAGTATTAAGTTGGAGAAAATAAAAGGTTTCTCTGTTGTTCCCTATTGGTTGAAAGTTTCTCTGTTACCCCCTATTGGTTGAAAGTTTCTTGGTTGTTCCTTATTGGTTGTTTTCCCCATTTTCAACTTTCCCTGTCTTTGATTAGTTCCTTTTCGATCCTCTTCCCGATTGGTTGTTATCCCAGAAGTGTGATTGATCCTTACAAGAATCATCCTGGACCAATCATTTTGCCAGGGCACCAAATGATTGGTCCAGGGTGTCAGCCCCACCCCTTCCAAAGTTCTATATAATCCCCTGTTTTTTGCCCCTCGGGGCTGCTTTTGGATCGTCGGTCCTTCAATAAAGAGCCTTTGGATTCAAGAGCCTGCCTCCCGCGTCTTTATCCAGCGTAGCTTGGAAGAAGCTGCCAACGAGAAGAAGAGCTGCTGGGGATTGCTGCCGTAGGCAGCATCACAAAAGAGCTGAAATCACTCTCGAGTGCTTGTGTCCCCCAGGCTCGAGACACCCCTTGGGACGGTCTCGTGGGGA
>VWYO01016471.1:70989-100883 GCA_013400275.1 Rhadina sibilatrix | reverse complement strand
AAAAAAAAAAAAAAAAAAAAAAGAAGAGGTTAAGGGGACAGGAGAGGGTTCAGCCAAACTCCAGGAGCAGGAGCTGCTGAAGATGCTGTGGGATCCCAGGAGTGGGGCCTTTGGGGTTCAGAGGAGGATGGGTGTGGAAGTGAGCTGGTTCCGAAATGAAAGAGAAAATGAAATGGGATGTGTGGGTGGTCTGTGAGGTGATTTAGTGATAACCCAGTGCTGTTTGAACACCCAGATCCTGGAGTGTGTCCACCACAGTTGGACAATGGGTCACTGTCACAGCAGTGCAAACACAGCCCTGGGCAGATGCTCTGCTCCAGAGCACCTCTGAAGGACCAGCTTTGGGAAGGACCTCTGCAGGGCTCCAGTCCAGCCTCAACACTGCGCCCTTGCACAGACCTTTCCCTGGCCAAGCCTCGAGAGCAGCCACCTCTCAGCTGACATCTGAGTCCTGGTGCTGCTGAGCTCCCTCCAGAGGTGCTTCACATTCCGTGGGACCAGGCCTGGCCACCCATGCCCGGCTCTGCCACTTCCTTGGCCTGCAGGATACACCTGGCAATTTCTTTCCCACACATGATTTTGTTTTTGCCACTGCTCAGCAGCCTGGAAAGGGGCTGGAAGCCTCGTGGCATTTTCTTGCTAAGGAATTCTTGGCCAGTGACATCCTCCCCCTGCTGCCCAGCACAATGTGGGGAAGGGAAGCAGGTGCCTGAAGAGCTGAGCAACAGGAAACTCCCACAGAGCTTTCCAGGATGTAATGCCAGGAAATGGGGCTGCCAGGCACCTGACTCCTGCCTCCCAGCAGCTGGATCACCCAGAGCTGCCTCCCTCACTGCCCCTGGGCTCCTGCATCCCTCCCCTGGCTCCTTGCAGCCTCTTTTCACTCAGCTCCCACTTCCCTAATGAGGTTCCTGTGAGCTGCTCTGTCTAGGACGTCTCATTCTTTGTTCCCCATGCTCAGGGGAGGGGGTCAGCACTGCCCATAAATAATTGGAAAATATATGGGGCTGCTTTTCCCTGTTCCCACTGTGCCCTGCACAGCCTCGGGCAGGATCTCCACTGAAGATCACAGGATCTTTCTCTGAAGACAACTGAGCTTCTTGGAGCCCCCCATTGTTGTCACAGCAGGAATTTAAGGATTTCCAGAAGGCTTCGGAAAACTGAATCGCTGCATTTTGACTTCAGTGTGGTCACTTGTGCTGCACATTCTGGGTTTTGTGGCTGCCTCAGGTACCTGCTGCAGCTCCCACACCCCTCCCTGCCACACACAGATGCTCATCACTGGGAAAGCTTTGGGTTTGCTCGGTGAAACACTTTTGCTTTTGGTTTTCTTGCCCCACGTCACTGAGTGATGCTCGGCCCGTCCTGTGTTGTGAAACCCCTGCTCCTGCTGTGTTTGTTTTCCCTGTGATGCTCCTCGCCCTCAGCATCCCAACACTGCCCAGGGAGTTGTGGGGAAGTGCAGGTGCACAGCCCACTCCTTCCAGCCTGGAAACCCTGGATGTTTTTAGCCCAGCCTTAGCTGTGATCTGGGAATGTGGGGCAAGAGGTGAACTGCAGGGGAGGGAATGAAATCCCAAGTCCCTGAACTGCCTGTGGTCTGCAGAGAAAGGGGAGGCCTTTCCAGCTGATCTGCTTCTGTGAGGACACTGCTCAAGAATCACAGACCAAGAACATGAAGAGGAAGAACCCTGCAGGTGCTGCAGGGCTCTTTGGCAGCTGTTTTCTTAGGTAGTGCTCATAAATCTTCTCCAGCTGATGCTCAAGCTGAGTCAGCCCCAAAGCTGCACTTGCTATTTGGTGCAGATTCACCTCCCCACACGTGCTGTGGGGGGTCTTGGCCATAACCCAGTGACCCCTGCAGGATTTTACAGCCTCAGGCATTTTACAAGCCTCTGAACCAGAGCCTCAATTCCTAAATGCTGCTGGGAACTCAAATCCAGGTGTTGCCTCAATGCCCCCTCAAAGCAGAGCTCTCAGGGGGTCAGAAATGTGGCCACGGTGCTCCTGGCTGGCAATGCTGATGATGTCTGTCCTTGGTCCTCACTTGGACCATTCCTTGCTGTGCTTTCCCTCGATCATTCCCTGCCTTTCCTCCCCTGGATCACTCCCTGCCTCACCTTCCCTGAGCTCAGGATCTTTAGTGCCAAACTGCCCACCTGGGTTTGTCCAGGTGAGAAACCCCTGCTGCTCTGCTGCCCTGAATCTCCAGCCCATGGAGCTGTGGTGGGTGCCAGCTGAGTGCCATTTGCCCTTCCAGCACCTTGTGCACCCAAACCTGGCCCCTGCCTTTGATTTCCAGACACTTGGATGAGTATTTCTGCCTGAAGTTTAATGTGGTAAACACTCCTGATCTTTACATTCAACAGCAACGCCTTCTCCTGTGAAATAATCTCAAGGAGCTCCTGTTTGTACTCCAGGTGAGGAATGTGTCAAAGCAGCTCTTTCTAGTATGAGTGACTACCTCAGTGTTTGATTAATTCTCTATTTCTGAAGCTCTGATGGCACTGATGGTTGGAAGCCCCAGAGGAGAGCTGTGGTACAGGAGAAAATAGAAGCTGCAGAGCAGAGTGTTGCTTAAATTAGTGGGATCAGAAGGAAAGGACTAAAAACCAGGGGCTGTAATCAGAGTATATCAATTCTCTCTCACCTTGCAGGAAGGACATGTCCTTGTCTCAAAGCAAAAAGGCAAAAGAGAGTGTCCAGCAGCACAGGAGGAATGGTGCCTGACTCCCCCCCTGCAACCCTTCCATGGGAACATCTTCCCACAAGTTCAGAGGCCCAAGAACATCAAATCCAACAATGGCACAGCTGGGCCTATGGAACATGACAGTGGCCAGCAGGGAAAAAAGTGTTACTGGAATCAGGAATGGCTCCAGTGCAGAAGAGATTCTGGACAACATCCAGGGGCTGGATGAGGTTCAGGGTTGGACTCAGGGCTGTAATGAGGATAAAATTCACCTTGGGGCACAGGCTCAGGATACACAATGTGTGCACTCGGCAGAGCAGAGCCCCAGCCCAGGGAAAGGCTCTGCAGCCTCTCAGGCTGTGCTGGCGGGCGCCAGCTGAGCCTCTGCCCCGGGGCTGCAAAAGGGGTGAAACGGAGCCAAGGCTGCATTTTGGCATCTGCTGCCTGGGGCCAGGGGGCTGAATTTGCCATTAATGTTCCATGAAATATAAAACAAGAGTCGAGGTCGTCTCTGGACTTCATTAACACTTTGAAAAGCCAAGGGGAATATCACATTTGACTGCGGGGCCAGCACAAGTCAGCAGAGAATCTAACATTTCAGTTCCCACTCCGAAAAGCCCAACATCTTTGTTTCAGTTCTGAGTGCCCATTCCAAAATCAACGGAGACAACCAGTTACTGTGAAAAAAAAAAAGGGTTTTGCCAATGAAACCAACTGAAAAGGTTCATTCTGTTCTTTTTGGGGATATTGACCCTCTTTTGTTTATGCTCAGTCTATGAATTTCATGGCAGAAAAGGAGCTCCTTGAAACCGATCCTGTAACTTCTCAAAGCTCCACATTCACATGTGGTCTCAGCCTTGGGAAGGACATGGGATGGATCCTGAGCTGATGTGGCCACACGAGTGTTAATAACCAAATAATCCCACTGCTTTCCCCCAGCAGCTGCACAGTCACAGCCAATTGTGTCTGAATCAGGACGTTCCTGAATGGTTCCCAGGAAAATTCCCCCCTGCAAACACAACCAGACTCACTCCCAGAACGTGCTTTTCTTCCACAGTAGATGTGCCACCCCTGGCAGCACTGGGAGCACTGGGATGGACACCCCTGTGGTGTGTGGGGTGTCCTGCAAGCCCCCAAGCACAGCAAGAGCTCCCGTGTGCTCAGGGCTGGGGAGGCCTTCCCTGCACTACAGCTGGGCTGGGCTGTCCCCCAGCAGATTGGCTCCTGCTGCTCCCACTGCTGGGCAGGGGGAAGGAGAAACAAGGGAAAATAAAAGCAAATGTACACCTTAAGCAGCTCTGCCTTCCTGAGAGAGGAAACACAAGGCTCATTGAGAGAGGAGGCCAATTTCAGGCTCCTTAGTCATCCCCTGGGTTCATTGTTCAGGCCTGATACTGGTGATGCACTGGGGAATTACAGCTGTGGGTGTGCTGGAGACCCAACTGGAGACTGGGACTCGTAATTCCCCTCCAGTCCCCACAAACTCTTGAAACGCTTTGGTTACAGCAGCTGAGAAAACAAAACAAGCAAAACAAAACGAAATGCACTTCAGCTCCATCCTTGAGCGGAAGCAGCAGAATTCCCTGGCAATGGCATTGAGATCCTTTTGTGAAACTGGGCCTACAAAGGAGCAAAGGGCCCGACTGGGAAGGAAAGCTGTGGGGAGGTCAGAGCAGCCTGACTCTGTGACTCGAAGAAGAAGGGTTCTCTGCAGGTTTTGTTTTCCAGGGAGGCCGATGCAGCTCCGCCGGGAGCTCTGCTCTTCCAGCACATCCAGGTGCTGCCCTCTCACGGCCCCGAGGCTGATCCAGCGCAGGGGAGGCTGGAGCACCCTGCAGCCTTTCAACAGCCAGCTTTGATGCTCTGGGTCTCCGTGGACAACCTGCAAGGTGTTGCCCGCAGGGGACCAAGACTCCTGGAGCTGGGCAGTGGGGCCAGGGTTTCCCTCCACCTGCCTGCCCTGGGAGGAGAGCGATGCGGGACTGAGAGGAGTGATGTGGGACTAATAGGGGACTGATGCCTCCTGGTGGTCCCAGGGAATGGGCTGTGCACCTTCCACAGCCAGCTCCTGGTGCTGGGATGCCTGGGGAAATCCCAGGGGGAACCTGGAAGGTGCACGGGTCACCAGCTGGGAACGCTCAGAAAGGGGGAGCCCAAGCAAAGGGGCAGGAGGCAAAGGCTGGGAAGTGGGGAAAGTGGAAAGGGAGAGGTGGTTCAGGGCGAGGGACTGGCCAGGCAGGAACAACAGGAGTGTTGGGGGCAGCTCTGGGCACCACAGTGTAAGAACTAAAGCTGTTAGAAAGTGTTCAGAGGAGAGACATGGGGATGGGGAAGGATCTTGAGGAGGAGCCAGTGAGGAGCAGCTGAGGGCACTGGGATTGTTCAGCTGGAGCAGAGTGAGGGCAGAGCCCCCCGGGGGCTGCAGCTCCTCCCGAGGGGCAGCTCCCATCTCTGCCCTGGGACAGGGACAGGAGCCAGGGAAGGGCTGGAGCTGGCCCAGGGCAGGCTCAGGCTGCAGAGCAGGGAAAGGTTCTTCCCCCAGAGGGTGCTGGCACTGCCCAGGCTCCAGGGAATGGGCACGGCCCCGAGGCTGCCAGAGCTCCAGGAGCCTTTGGGCAGCACTGCCAGGGATGCCCAGGGTGGGATCGTTGGGGGATCTGTGCAGGGACAGGGGTTTGACTCAATGATCCCTGTGGGTCCATCCCAACTCAGGAGATTCCATGATTCTCTTGGTTAACAAAACTGGAGCCCATTGGAGTATTGCTGAAAGCTTCAGCTCTGAAAAGACTCCAGACACAGCTGGGACCAGTGAGAAGGGAAGAACCAAAGCAGTGTGAACCTGACACCTGATTAATGAAAACCCCCAGCCCAGGATTTGGCGAGGCCCTGCTGGGTTTGGCAGAATGCAGGGGTGGGCTCCACCCAGAAAGGTGTGCAGGGACTGATAACTGTGAGCCTTGACACAGAGACAGCCAAGACAAGGACTTGTTCCTCTGCTTTGACATTCCCCAGCAGCACGGCAGGTAGGACAGGCCACCAGCACTGTCACCTGCAGATACATGGGGACAAAAACTATTCTCTGGGTTAAAAATGCTGTAGGAAATGGGGAAAATCTGGAGATGGTCTTGTGGGCCTTGTGTGCTCCTGTTGTGCCCTACGGTCCATGATGGTGATAGAGGTGTGGTTGTGGCTGTCGTGGTGCAGAGATATTTCATCAGGGCAGCTGTACCAATGCCAAAATATTTAACAGCTGGCCCCAGAAATAATTGTCACTTCTGGTGCGAGACAGTTGTGGAATGAGCAAATTAATCACAGCCAGGGCTATCTCCAGACTTTGCCCTTCTGCTTTGTGCAAAGTGTCACCCTCTGGGCCGAGCTGCTGTGCTGGCGATGGGCAGCAGCACTGAGGGCATTGTGCTCTGTGCCTCCTCTGCTCCTGCAAGGCTTGGGCTAAGCCAGGCCCATCTGACACAGGAGATTGAAAAGAATTGAAGGGAAACAAAGAGAAATTCTAAGCTTTCCTCAGAAACCTATTAAAGTCCCTGTCATTTACTCGGAGCACATGAAATAGCCTTTATTACAGGCATTTTGCCGAGCACAAAAGCTACTTTCAATAACACAGGAAGGGAAAAAATCATTACAAACTTGCAAGAATCAAGGACCATCTTGCAGAATCTCTTTGTCATGAAACAAATTATGAAAGGCTATAAATAGATGACCATTATTAGAACAAGGAGCTCTCTAACTGGGCTCTCTGCACAGGGAATGAACTGCTTCCCTCCCAGCCAGGGGGGAGCTGAGGCAATCAGCAGGTACGTCACAGGCTCTCCAGGGTGCAGGAGAAAGCAGAATTAAAGTCCTTGCCTCCTGCTTCTGAAAATGGGAGAAGCATTTGGAGACACGAGTCACTTAAAAGACTGGTAAAAATACACAAAATACACACAGGTACTCACCCACCACAGGATGGGGCTGAACTTAGTCAAGGTCACAACCTGGAGGTGTCCCAGGCCAGGTTGGACAGGGCTTGGAGCAACCTGGGATAGTGGGAGGTGTCCCTCCCCATGGCAGGGGGTGGAATAAGATAAAATTTAAGGCCCCTTCAACCCAAACCATCCCAGGGTTCTGTGGTTCCATGGTGTCACTGCTGAGCAGAGCACAGCACAGGAGCTCTGNAAGGCCCCTTCAACCCAAACCATCCCAGGGTTCTGTGGTTCCATGGTCACAGGAGCTCTCTGCTCACAGGGCCTGGCTGTGCTATCCAGTTCCTCCATAACCTCTTGGTTCCCTTTCTCACCTCTCAGGGGGTTTCCTCCTCCTTAGATGCTTGAAAAAAAAAATTACTCCTTTGATTTTTAGATTTTTTTTTTAAAATTAAATTCCAGCCTAACATATTCATTCCTGCTCATCATGTAATTGAGTTGAAATAGTTCTTTCTCCTGCTGGCTGTTTACCCGTGTGTTATTTCTATGAGTTACTCAAGTCTACTTTTAGCCTTCCTGTGGAGAGACTAAACATAATAAACTCCATCCCTAAACATAATAAACCCCTTCCACCCCCCTCTCTAAGGCAGACCTGCCACTCCTGTGCCATGGCAGATTCCTGGATCTGCCCTGCAGTTCCATTTGCGTGGCAGGGTGCCCAGGTGAAACTGGGCATGGCTGGCTTTTTAAAGCTGGGTTCAATTGGCACTAACTGCTTTATATAGTTGGGTTAAATTTGCAGTAACTACAACAATCCCCTGTTCTTTCCCAGATTTTCCATGGAGTTATGGCCTGCAGGAATGAGGATGTTTACTCATATTCCAGCTGCCCTGAGCAGGTCAGTGGGATCTCCCCGGATGAGTCCAGATTTATAATGCCAGCATTAATCCCTGAGGGCCTTGCTGTGGAAAAGACAAGATATGGAAATTTTAAGGGTGAGCAGCACAGGGAGAAACTGGGAGCTGCAGCATTTTCAGAACAGGGGGTTGTGCAAAGCACACTGGATGCTGAGGAAGTCTTGAAAAGCTGCCCCAAGGGCTTTGAGACATTTTTGCGAGCACTGTTACCATTGGGATCTCTTATCCCCATGGGAACTGCTGGTTTGGGGTTTTCTCCTTGAGCAGGGCATAATNGCCCCACCAGAACCACCTCTGCCACTCCAGGAGGACTCACTGTGGGCTGCTCCCAACCCCCTGACCAACAGGGTGTCAGGTTGGAGCTCTGACTCTGTCAGGGTTTCTAGGATTGGTGTTTGTTTGTTTGCTTGTTTGTTTGTTTTTTACTATTACATTTGTGTTGTTAATATTCCCAGTAAAGAACTGGGAATTATTCCTATTCCCAAATCTTTGCCTGAAAGCCCTTAATTGCAAAATTATAATAATTTGGAGGAAGTGAGGGCTTTACATTCTCCATTCCAAGGGAAACTCCAGCTTTCCCTGGCGGATACCTGTCTTTCCAAACCAAGACAATAATCCTTCCCAGTCACTCATGGAGCAATGTTTGGGACGTGGTGATAACTGATAATCTTTCCATCCTGAGCTGCTCCATCCAGCACAGAGCTGAGCTTTGCTGGCTGCCAGGGCTGCTGTGTTTACAAGAGGCTCACACATCCCAAAGGAATGGGCAGTCAAATGGGCCACCAGGATTTTCAGTGCTTCTGGGAAGGTGCCATGGAAGTCTTGGAGAGCACATCAAGTTTTAGTGTCTGCATTCAGCCTTTGGGGCAGCCAGCAGCTCTCCCTGCAGCTGTTAGTGCTGTATTGTATTCTCTCTTTGGGCCTTGGGGCTCAGGTGGAGCAGGTGGTGATTTCACAGGCTCCAGGAGATCCCAGGAACATTGAGGCTGGAAAAGACCTCCAAGATCAAGTCCAACCTTTGGCCAAACACCCCTGTACCCACTAAACCATATCTCAAAGTACCACATCTCAAAGTGCCACTTGGTTTTTGAACATCTCCAGGGATGGTGACTCCAGCACTTCCCTGTTCCAATGCTTAAAAGGCAGGGGGATGACAATGTCCCTGGGAAAAATTTTGCACCAAGGCTTTGGTGAAATCATCTTGGATGTGAGTGGATGATGGGCACAGATTCCCTGTGGATGCTGTGCAGCTCCCTGTTCCTGGCACGCTGGAAAATGGAGATATTATTCATATTTTTTCATATTAATTAAGAAACATTTTCTGTTTCTTTAACATTATTGTCAAACCCACAATATCTTGTTTGGAACAATGGATTGAGCGTATTCATTGTGGGAGAACTGGAAGATGGATAAATTTGGGTGATTTTTTTTCCTGCTCTGAATTCTGCAGTCCTACCAACTTCATTATTTTTTTCTGTGGCTGAGGCTACAAAGCTGCCCTTTGATCCCTGTGTATGTTAGATTTTAACATTATTGTCAATTGTATTTCTAAGTCCAAAACCTCTTTAAACACGGGAATATTTTCTCTGGCTCTGGCTCAAGGCTTCCCTCCCTGGATTAAACTATTTGTTGTTTCCCACACGTCTTAAGAAATGGATTAGTTGAGGCATTTGTGGCCTTTCCTAGGATTGACGTGGAGGCTGATATGCAGCTCTGTAACACAGCCCTTGGATTGGGGCACCTTGATGGTACAAGGCTCTTGGGACACAAAAATGTGTCCTGGATCCTGATTTCAGTGTTTTTTATAAGGAAGGAAATGATTTCTCTGTCCAGCTTGACGGAGCCCTTGGAGGGAGACCCAGGAATGAAAAGTATTCCAGAGAAATGCACAGAGTCCAGGATGGGTTTAAAAAAAAAAAAGAAATTATATTCTGAATTTGTGAGGAGAAGATCAAAACCAAGTTTTCATGCACAGACAGGAAGACACCTTTAAATCCCCCTACACAAAGCAATAAAAGCCTGTCTGCGTGTGGATTGGGAAGGTCACAGTCTTTTCCATGAACAAACCCAGCCTGGTCCCATCCCTGTGGCAGAGCTGCAGGACCTTCCCACATCTCTGAACATCTCTGAAGCATTTCCATCTCACAGGAAACAAAGAGCATGGAATCACAGAACCCTGTGACCTCCTGAGTTGGGATGGACCCACAGGGATCATTGAGTCAAACCCCTGACCCTGCACAGACCCCCCAACAACCCCACCCTGGGCATCCCTGGCAGTGCTGCCCAAAGGCTCCTGGAGCTCTGGCAGCCTCGGGGCCGTGCCCATTCCCTGGGGGACAGGGAAGAGGTGCCCTCCCTGCATCCCACATTTACCTGGGCTTCAGAATTTGGATATAAACCACTTTGCCCTCTTTCCCCCTCTAGTCAGGCTCTGTCTTTGAGAGAGAACGAGATGATGGGTGATGGATACAAAGGGATTCCAGGGCCAGGTCCCCTGGTAAAAGTCATCTCTGCCCCAGGCTGGTGCTCAACAAGCAGCATCAGAGAGTTTGGGCTCTGCATTGCAGCAGGGTCACTGGGAGAGGAGCTCTGGCATTAATATCAGCTACTGCAGAGATTAAAATTCAGCAAAACACATCCTGAACATTTGTCCTCTTTGCACAGAAAGGAAAGACATTAATTTTTCAGAGGATCATTTCCATCCCCGGCAGGCTCAGCTAAGCTGAACCCACAAGCCTGATTGCAAAAGTGAACTTGAACCACAAAGATCTTTTTGGGTCTTGCTCTGTGGTCTCCTCTGAAAGCCAAATAAAGAGAGAAAGCTGGAATGAGGGACAGGGGGAAGCCAGGTAGAGCCACAACAGCCTGGAGATAAATTCCCTTTTAGTAAAACCCATCTACCCATTTTCCAGGACCTGGGGTTACAATAACAGTAACTTGTGCTCATTTATTAATTGCAGATTTATGGGAGCCCTGCTGGCTTCTGTTTCTTTGTCCTTACTGGGATACATGCAGAGGAAAGCAGGGAAATTCCTGCAGGTCACTTCCCGTGGGAAGGAAACACATCAACCCTCCAAAGCTCACTCTTTTGGGACAACAGAGCTGGAAGGAACCAGCCTGGGGAGAGGCAAACAAAGCCCCATGCCACCCTGTGTCCCCCTTCACAAGGCAAAAAATCTTTCAGGCTTTGGAGCCTTCCTCCCCTCAGATGGAAAAGGCCCTTTTGAAATTCAGAAATTACCTTTTCCATCACTGGTTTGGCTCATTTGGACTCAATATAGGGAGTCTATTTGGAAATGAACAGGGAAAAGTGATGTACAAAGGCAGAGGAGGAAATCTCATAAATCTGGATAGCAATTCATGGAATTCAAGATGCAAAACAGGTCAATTCCTACCCATTACTTTATTCTTAGAAATTATCACTTTCCAGTCCCCCCAGCAGGGTTCTGTAGATGACTGATGCTGCTGCCCCTCCACAAGCCATATTCATAATGTTTTCAGCCAGTTCTGCAATTACTGAGCTCCACAGCCATAATTTGATCATCCTGCTGATGCCTGAAGAGATGAACCAGCTCTGACTGTAAATACCTGGCAGCCATTCCAGCTTTGTCCATCAATGACCCTGACAAAGGCTGCAGGATCCAGAAGGCTCCAAACCCCATTGCTGGGTGTTCCCCTTCTCCAAGTGCTGTACATTAAAAATATTTCAAGGGTACAACTCTGACCATTGCTGGTTGCTCTGCTTCTCATTGCCTGCTGTTTGGTGTAGGTGCTGGGGAGTGTTTGTATTTCACTTAGGCTGGGGTGGATGCTCCAAAAAACAACATCAGGAACACTTTGGGAATAAACAGGAAGATAAAGCAGTGAGGTCTTTGCAGGAGGTGCAGAACCTCCCCAGGCTCCAGTGAGATTTGAACTCACGACCCCTGGTTTACTAGACCAGTGCTCTAACCCCTGAGCTATGGAGCCTCTGAAATTTGGGTGCTTTTGCCTCTGCAAACATTTCATATCATAATTTTATCATAATTTTCTCACCCTCCTGGTGGGAAATGGCACCGGCGCTGCTGGAATGTGCTGCTCCAAGGATTTTCAGCTCTCTTCCCAAACTGCACCCAAACCCATCAGAGACACAAACCCATCCACCACAAGGTGAACACAAAGCTGGAAATTTGCTCTCCTTCAGCTCATCCCTGTCAGGACACCCAGATTGATGATTCCCTTTTCCCCAGCCCAGCAGCTTGAGAAGTTTACAAAGAAATGATGATATTGGGCCTGTTCATAGTTGTTGCACTTATTTATCAAAAATGGACAGAAACAGGGGCCATGAAGATGCTCCAAAATCTGGAGTCCCTCTCACATGAGGAAATGCTGAGAGAATTGGAATTATTCAGCCTGGAGAAGAGAAGGCTCCAAGGTGACTTTATTGTAGCCTTTCAGTACCTGAAAAGCCTCCAAGAGAATTGGAAAGGGGCTTCTCATGAGGGCATGGAGGGACAGGACACAGGGAAGGGCTTCCCAGTGCCAGAGGGCAGGGCTGGATGGGAGATTGGGCAGGAATTGTTCCCTGGCAGGGTGGGCAGGGCTGGCACAGGGTGCCCAGAGCAGCTGTGGCTGCCCCTGGATCCCTGGCAGTGCCCAAGGCCAGGCTGGACACTGGGGCTGGGAGCAGCCTGGGGCAGTGGGAGGTGGCCCTGCCCATGGCAGGGGTGGCACTGGGTGGTCTGTAAGGTCTCTTCTAACCCAAACCAGTCTGGGATTCTCTCATACCCCACAGCTCCCCACTGGAAATCAGCTGTGTATTTATTTCTCCCTCTCAGCTCTCACAGATGTCACTGCTTCCTTAGGAGTCCTCGTTTTGTTCCTTCCCTGCTGCTTGATCCTCCCTTGGAGAGCCTTTTGGATGCTGAATCTGATGGACTGTGGGATTGAACACTCCCCAGGCTGAGGGTGAAACTGTCACAAAAGTGGGCTGAATGTGGAGAAAGCAAGAATCGCAGAGAACAGAACTTTGGATTTAGCATTTGGCCAAGGAGAAGCCCTGTGATGCCCAGGAATATTCATGTAGAATTGTTCAGTATGGGCAGTGCCAGAGTGATTGGGAAGACTCCTCCTACAGTTCCCCCACCATGGTGCCCCGGGCTGGCCCTTGGGGGGATTTCTGTGCACGGAAGGAGGAGCTCTGGACCTGCACAGTCCCTTGTGCACCAAGTCTCAGCTTCCTCACGTCCAACAGGCAGCTCCTGCAGAACTGGAATAGAAAAGCCCCACCTGGAACACCTCAAATTTGAGGGAGGTATTTGTGGAGACTGTCAGCAAGTCCAGGAGAGGATGCTGGCTGTGCATGAAACCCTCAGGCACAGAAATGTCTCGTGTCTTCAGCAGCAGCTGAAGAGGACTCTGAGTTTCAGGGTAGATGCACAAAGGGAAAATATAAGCACAAATGGTTAAAGGGTGACTCAGAATAAGCCACATTGTGTCTATTATTCCTGGTCTTTTTTTGTGGAAGAAAATTGCTCTCTTTGAAAGAAACCAGAAATTAAGACCATCCATCCTCCCAAGCGTAGAAAAACACAAACCCTCATTAGGTGGGCTGAAAGGCAATTCTCAGGCCTTTATCTGACAAGCTAAGAGCAGGATTCTGTCTATAGCTTTTAAGGAGAAATGATGAATTAACTGGCATGGGTTCAGCGCCTGAGCTTGGCATTGGATAAACTCACAAAGAAGCCTGAAGCCAATCAAACAACTTTGTACAAACCCTGCTGAAAGCAGCCCTTTGGGGGCACACAGGGAGGACGTGCACCAATAAAATAAAGCTGAAAATAATAACCAACATCCCATGCAGGAACATGTGCTCGGAGCATGGTTTCCAAGAGCAGCTGGGCTTGGAGCCTGGGAACACATGGCTGAGCCATGAGAGACTGCCTGGCAGAAGGCAATAATGGAGCAGCTTGATACAGGCTGTGCTCAGACCTTGACTCGAAAAGTAGCATGGTTTAAATGTGTACTGATGCTTGGAGCACTTTGGTGAGGAAAAAAAAATGCTTCTGGTAATGAGAAGTGATGGAGTGGTGAATGTGAAAGGCTGGCTGGTGCTGGAAATGTTGTGTCCTTGCTTTCCTGAGTCAAACTCTGCCATGTTTCCCAATGTCAGTGTGTTTCTGGATTACTTGGATGTTTTAACCTCGGTGCAGACCCTTGCAGTACTGACAGCTGGCCTGGAATGGAGCTGGAACTGCTGCAGACACCAGTGAGCACCAGGAGAGCTTCTGCTGAGCCCTGTGCCCTCATGGCACTGTCCCCACAGCCTGGGCATGTCCCCAGATTTCAGTTTCTGTTTGATTTCTGCCCCATCCCAGGAATCTCTCCTGTTTTTCTCTCCCTTCTCACGGTGACTGCTGTGGTGTGACCCAGGAACCTTGCCCTGTGCCCTGTCCCCAGGCAGGACTGCACCTGCACCCTCAGATGAAGGGCTTGGTGCCTGCAAGGGCTGGCCCTTGCTCTATTTTACCCCTAGAACTCCTGCAAATTACTTTCTTCCCACTGCCGAGAAGGAAATCTTTCTCCTGCACATTTGGAGTGAAATTGGCCTGGCTGGACAAGGGCTGTGAGTCCATCCCAGGATTCCTGTGCTGATCCTCTGCCAGCTGCAGGTGGGACTTTTCCAGCTGCTCTGTGGCCATGCAGGATCAGCAGTGAAGGACCCTCAAACTCCTGTCTCACCACCCAGACCCTGAACCAAAGCACAGCTGTCTCCTGCAGTGCTGGGGGGCTCTTCTGAGCACCTCTGGTGGGAAAGCTACTGTGACAAATGAGGAAAACTGGAAGGAATAATAATTGCTGGATGAAATGGGAATTCTCATCTGTTCTGTTTGCTAGGTCCTGGCAGGACAGCCTCAGCTACCAACGGGCTGGGCAATAAAGGAAATTTCTCCTGGTGGAGTCTGAAGGAACTGGAACATTTTGCTCTTCCAAACAATGCCTTGGCCAAGTCCTGATGCAAAGTTTGTGCAGGGTCATTACGAAATGACCGCTAATGAAGAGATCATGAATTTTCTTCTTCAGTAGGAACTGGGCTAATGAGAAGTCAGATTTTGATTTGTTTTTCATGTTTTGGATCTGGGTATATAGCCAGGTACTATGATTTGACTTCTACTCTAAAAACTACTTGATTATCAGGAAGGTGGAAAGCTCTGCCCCAAAATTTCTACATGAGATACTTCTTGAGCTCAAAACCAGCACCAGTACATTGTCCATCAACACAAACTTTCCCTGGGCTGACACAATTCTGCTTTTCTTCTGGAACAGACCTTTCATCTTCCTGTTGCTGTCAGGCAGGGCTCAAGAACAGTCCTGGTGAATTTGGCTGCTTGGGCCCTGACACAGAGCCCACTTTGTCCAGGACTAAATTAGGATAAAGAGACTCTGGTGGGAGATGGTGATGACTGTGAGGACTGAAGAATTCAAAGTTCATGAGATGACACAATTTGGGGATAAAAGGTGCATTCCTTGCTCTCTTTATCCTAGCAAGCCCCATCTTACAGAGATATTTATCTACTACAGCTGGATATCCAGTTTCCACCATTGACTTTTGCCCTGGTCAAACCCATATTCTGGATGCTCTCTGCTTGTGGAACACAATATTTTTCACTTGCCATACTGGTAAACGTTAGTTACCAATAGTAAATTCACCATTTTAGATAAAATTTACCTGTTTAGCTGCAACAAACTTAAATATCATCTGACCACTTAGGCAACACCTATCACTGCAGAATCCAATCACTCTTTTAGATTTTATCTCCTATTTGGATGCTTCCTGGTTGCTTTTTGGATCCATACTTCTTGAAAACACTGTGGAGTTGTCCCAGTTTTACCTGTGAGATGAGGAGCCTGCAAAGCAGAACTCAACAGTTCCAATGTCTCTGCTTTTCATGGGAAATAAGAGTTTCCACTGTGTTATTTGCTTTCACCCAGAGATGAGGGAAATTGCTACAAAGTGGAAATGTTTGTGTACAGCAAATTAGGCATTATGGGCATGATTCATGGATATTCTTTGCAACCCTCAAGAATATTTTCTGAACAAAAGTCATATAAAGGGAGTCCCTGGACAGTGACCTCCTGCTGCTCTGTAAAGGCAAAAGGCAGCAATGGGCAGCAATAAAGCAACAAACCAAAGCCCAGATGTTTGTTTTCCATGCATGGAAACATCCTTCCTGAAGGAACAGCGAGCTTTGCTGGCATTATTTACAGCGTATTTATCTCCAGCAAATGAAATTGTTACATCATGTTGGATTTCTGACAAACCCAAAGTCCCTGGAGCTCGGATGTGACCTGGGGATGAGAGGCCACCTCAGCTCACACATGAAGGCTGGACAATGTGATGGACTCTGCAAAACCCTGCATGAATAAACTCTGGTAATGGTTCTACCAAGAGCTCAGAAGCTCTTAATTATAAGAAGGCCACAAAACCTCAGCAGAACTTTTGATTCTGATGCGCGGAGAAGAAAAAGCTCATTTCACTCTTGTAGCCATACTTGACACTATTTTATGTCCTTCTAGAAGTGAAAAGATGAAAGTGGAAGAGCAAATTGACATAGTTCATACAGTATTACAAGGCAGGGGGTTCCTTCTGGCCCTAAAATGAACCTGCAGGTTTGCCCTGGCTCCCCCAGGCTCTCCTGGCCTGTGGGGGCTTGGGACAGCCCAGGGGCCACCACTGCCTTAAAGTTCCTGCCTTCCTTTAAAGTACCCTTGTAAAGTTTTCTTGGAAGCCAAGAGGAGTTTCCTCAAGTCCTGGGAAAAAAACCCCAAACTGGTGTGCTGTTTGGAATAAACACAAAGGGTGTTTATTCCAAGGGTGCCCGGTTTGTTCCCTGTGCTGAAGGGAACAGGAGTTATTTCTGGAATGCAGCTGCCCTCTCTTTAAGCTGCTGTGACTTCTCCCTGGAGCCCTCCTCGGATACAAAATTGGTCAAAGTTTTACCCTTGACCCGTTCCAGATTAGCAAAGAGCAAAATCCAGCTTGTTCTGAAAGCCACGTGGAGCTGCGGGTGCTGTGCCGGCACGAGGAGATCTGTGGGCACGGCTCAAGCTGCCTTTCCAGGAATTTTCAGGAACACTTGTGAAACACAAAGACATTGGTATTTCCGAGTATCCCGGTGCCCAGAAGCAGAGGGGTCGTGCCGAGCTGGAAACCTGCATTTCACAGGCCCAGGCCCCCGGCTTGCCCTGCCATGGGCACCACGACCCGACCCCGGCCCAGGGCCACCACCCTGCAGAGGCTCCGGGGTCCCCTGACAGAAATAAAGCACCAGTTTCTGAATTCATTCGAGTTTTGTTGCTGCAAAGTGCCTTCTCAGTTAGATACTATTTACCTTACCCACTGTAAGGTTTTCTCTGTTAAATACCGTCTAGCTCTGGCCTATTGTTATTGTAATTGCAAATGCCTTTCCTAAATGCTTCCTCTTTACTTGCCTGGGACCCCTTCCTTTGAAATTGTATCTTTCCCTGCCCCCGCTCCCTGCATGGGATTCCCACAGGTCTTAGCCTNGCTCCCTCAGCCATTCCTCACAGGGTTTGTGTTCCAAGCCCCTCACCAGCCTTGTTGTCCTCCTCTGGACACGCTCAAACATCTCAATGTGAAGTGGAAGCAGATGTGGAAGTGGAATTGATATTTAAAACTCCTAGAACAAACGAGCCATAGCTCAGACTGGACTCCAAACTACGCCGGTGAGCGGGGAGAACATCAGACTGGGGCTCTGTGTCTTGTCACCATAACTTCAATGGTACCCTCTCTGCATGATACCCTGGACTTACCAATGAGCCAGTGTCTTCTGAGGTGAGGATGGAAGCTCCAGCTCTCTCCTGTGGCAAAGCTGAACACTTCCTCCCCTGCGTTGTCTATCAGGAGCAGGGACGGTGTGCTACTCCTCTGATCCCCACCTAGAGCTGATCTTCTTGCCCATTCACTTCACCCTGCTGTCCAGGAGGGATTGGCAGAGCTTTTGGAGTTCCTTGGGAAGAAACCCCAGCTCAAGGCAGCCCTTAGCACCTGTCAACCCCCACAGAGAGGAGGATGTTTTATTGACAGATGCCCTTAATTGCAGATGATTGCTGAGCTGCAGGAGCGTAACAATTTGTGAGCCAGGCCAGGCCCTGTGGGCTGCAGGAGGAAAATCAGTTTATTGAGTTTCAGTCCTGATGTCATGGTAATCACGAGAGAGGGCAAAAAAGTCCCTCCCCCATCCTCAGTGTAAGGGGTGCAGTATATCAGAGGTTGTTACTGGAAGTGCATAAAAAGAGGGATTTACACCCCTGTTCTGGTGTGACTGCTCCAGCAGCAGCCTCTCAGCCCTGTAAAACACAGCCCTGTAAAACACAGCCCTATAAAACACAGTATTTCAGGGAGCAAAGAACAAACACTGTCATGGCCATTTTGCTGGGTCATAAATCACAGTGGGGATCACCCAAAGCAGAGCCTGGTGAAACTCCCATGCTGGTCCCTGGCAGTATCCAGCAGTTAAATTCTCCAAAATTTAACTGCTCAGTTAAATTCTCCAAATGCTCAGCTTGTTGGGCTCAGATGGGAAGTCTGAGAATGCACAGCACCACTGACAGCTCAAAAACTCCTCACAGCCCCATAGGAAATAATAATAAAAAAAGATGTAAATACCAAGAATGCAAGAAATGCAATTAAGTAATGTAGGAAGGCAGACTTAGTGCTAGAACCTCCTCTGGCATCTGGCAATGTGCTTTCCTGCACATCTAAACCAGCAAGGAATAAGAGCCAGAGGGGGATGAGGAGCCCACCAATCCTTGGGTACTGCAGAAAATTCTTGGCCCTGGGGCTGGAAATCTGTAAAATCCACAGAGGTGAAGCTGAAGGCAGAGACAAAATCTCTCACTTGCACTGGTGACCTTTGTGTTGCTGCTCCAGAATTCCCAAGGCTTTCCAAAGGGGAAACAGCACAGATGGTCCATCACAGGTCTGTGGATTGTAATCTGCTGTGGGGTTTGCAGTGGGTTTGTCAGGAGAGATGCTGAATGTGTCCAGCTGCTGCAGATAAGGATCTCTGATACCATTTCACTTCCAAGAGCCTCACTCCAAACTGTCCCTGCTGTAGCTGTAACAGCACCACACACTCAGTTTGCAAAATTAATGCAATTTCAAGAGGAGATTTAAACCTGTCTGCTGCAAAAATCTCATTGGAATGTCAATACTATTATCTTTGAGTGCTGAGGTCATGGTGGGCAGCAGGAGCACAAATTCAGGGACAGAATAGGTGGAATGTGACAACAGGGAGGTTGTTTGACCCAAACTGCATCATGACCCATCACCACCAAACCAAGCAGTATTTTCTGCTGTGCCCTAGGGAAGATGCATTCACTGCTGCATGTTGCAGTGCCAAAGCTGATCAGAAGGGTAGGAGACAACACCTAACCTGCAGCAGAAGAGTCAAATCAGCTGAGCAGGTTGAGCTTGACTCCATTTTGGGGCTGCCAGAGTTGAATAGTAAAGAGAGGGTCCATAATCCTGTCCTGTGACTGAAGGGATAATTCACTTATGGACCCCTGGGTACTTACTGGACACCAAGCAGACACAGAACCACGGATTCCTAAACAAATATTCCCAGTCTGGCTTACAGCAACTGCTGGAGATACCATCTTTCCTAACTACTCTCAGGCCAGCAGCAGGAGCCCCTGTAGGAGCAAACAAGCTGTTGTTCATCCCAAATGCCCAGAGTTGGGAGGAGGACTGACTCTCTTCTGGGTGTCCTCAGGAAGTTCTCCCTGAAATCTGTTTCCCATCAGACCCTCTAATATCACACAGCCTCACTCAGGGTCTTATAATGAGCAAAACTCCCTTTGGGGTCTCCTGAAAAAGCTGTTGCTCATTTTCTTTCAGGGCACTGCAGAGAACCACCCGGATTTTGCTCCTCTTTTTGGCTTGTGCTGTTTGAAAGGTTCTTCCCCCAGAGGGTGCTGGCACTGCCCAGGCTCCCCAGGGAATGGGCACGGCCCCGAGGCTGCCAGGGATGCCCAGGGTGGGATTGTTGGGGGGTCTGTGCAGGGCCAGGGGCTGGGCTGGGTGATCCTGGTGGGTCCCTCCAGCTCAGGCTATTCTATGATTCCCTGAGTCTATTCAATAAAAACCTACACAAGAAACTTCAGCACACTTGGTAGGAATGAAGGAGCCAAAGAGGAGCTTGATTTATCTCCATTTGTTCAGTTGGTTCCTCAGAGTTGGGTGGTTCCCAACTAAATCCATTGTTAATCCCATAATTTAGGAGGTATCACACTGCCAGAATCCCCTCAGAGTTTCCATGGCTTGCTCTGTGCTGTTCTGTGCTTCAGGGGCTCAGGCTTGTCCTCATTTGGACAAGCAACATCTGGGGACAATAAAATAACGTGAAAATCTGCCCCCAGCTTTGAGGAAATGTCCCTCTGAGGGACACTTCTGCTGCTTTGCCCAGGGTTTATGCAACGTGCTGGCAGCACCCAAAATCCAGGGATTTCACTGCCACTCTCAGGCTGTGGTTCTGGGGACTGTCAGCAGGGATCCAGTGCAGCTGTTTTTCTCTTCTGCTATCCACTGTAAATAAATAAATTTAGTTAAGTAATCAAGTAATTTAGAAGAAGTATGTTAGTAAATAAAGTAATTCAGTGGAATTAATGAGCAAACAAGGACAGCAAATTAAATGGGCCTTGCTCATCGCCAGCAGGCTTAAATTACGGGGGAAAACCAGTGCAGTTTCCACGTGAGAAGGCAAAGAGGAGACACTGCCCTGCAGTGCTTCTGGTGGGAGCTGGATTATCCAGTGTGGGCTAAGAGTGAGGGTTGTCCTCTAAAGCTGGGATTTTGGGCTCTCTGTGGGTGCAGCTCTCAGCTTTAGAGTGAATGAGCGAGCTCACAAACCATCTACAAAATAAACACTCCTGGCTCTGCCCTGAAATCGATGGCTCTTCACACGAGCAGATGAGCAGATGATGTCAGAATCAATGCCAATGTGCCTGGAGGTGTTTGCCCAACAGGTTAAGGGTGAAGTCACGGGGCTGCAGGGATTTCACTGTCACTGCTCAGCCAAACTCTGGCCATGGAACAGCTCAGGGTCAGTGGGGAGTCACAGAAACTCCTCAGTTTCTGTGGAGTTTCTGTCCTCCTGGGACCCACCAGGATCACCCAGCCCAGCCTCTGGCCCTGCACAGACCCCCCAACAACCCCACCCTGGGCACCCCTGGCAGCGCTGCCCAAAGGCTCCTGGAGCTCTGGCAGCCTCGGGGCTGTGCCCATTCCCTGGGGAGCCTGGGCAGTGCCAGCACCCTCTGGGGGAAGAACCTTTCCCTGCTCTGCAGCCTGAGCCTGCCCTGGCCCAGCTCCAGCTGTTCCCTGGGTCCTGTCCCTGTCCCAGGGCAGAGATGGGAGCTGCCCCTCAGGAGGAGCTGCAGATCCCAATGAGCCTCCTCTCAGTTTCCTCCAGCAGAGAGAGGAGACAAACAAAGTGTCCTCAGCCACTCCTCACCCAGCTTCTCCTCTAAATCCTTCACCATCTTCATGTCCCCCCTTGGACACTCTCTCACAGCTTTAGATCCTTGGGGTCATCCTTAGATCATCTTGTGGTGCCCAAAACTGCCCCAGCAGTGGAGATGAGGCTGCCCCAGCCCAGAGCAGAGTGGGACAATCCCTCCCTGATGTGGCCAGCAATGCTGGGCCTGATGTCCCCAGGACAGAGATGTTCCCCCTGGCTCCAGGGCACTGCTGACTCACGTCCAACTGGCCATCAACCAGGACCTCCAGGACCCTTTCCATGGAACTGCTTTCCAGCCTGTCATTCCCCAGTCCCTACATCCAGCATTGCCCCATCCCAGGTGCAGAATCTGGCACTTACCTTCATTAAACTTCATTAAACTTTTAAATTCATTAAATTCATTTAATTAAAATTCATTCAATGAACCCCTCTCCTCCACACATCCTCCTCTATACAGAGTGGGAAACATCGAGGTCACAGGCACAGATTGAAGCCAACACAGGTGAACAATCTGCGAAATGTCTGGGGAGGAGAGGAAGTCCTGGTGGTGGTGGTGTTGTCTCCGTGTCTCTGATTCCCACCTCATTTCCAGTCTGTCCCATCTCAACTTCTGTCTCCATAAAATGACCCAGCAAATGGCCAGAGGTTTGGGCAAGGCTGGCTTGTGCTGTGAGTGTTCATCTCCAGCCTGTGCACCCCGTTGTACAGATGAGAACCAGCAACTCCCTGGCTGGGGGAAGGTCCTTGGGGCTCTTCTCCAGTGGCCTGAAAGGATGAGAAAGTCCAGAAATCCTGGGTTTGGGGAAGCAGCTACTGGGAAGAAGGTAACAGTACCTTTGGGGGCTGGGGCAGAAGAACCTGACCTCTCCTAACTGAGCTTTCAGCAAGGAAAAATCCTGATCAGAAGGGCAGAACTGAAAAAATCCTGATTGGAAGGGCAGAGCTGTCACATCAGACAGAAGTAGTGCCTGTGCACAGTCATGGGCTCCAGCTCTTGGGAATATCAGCTAACACAATCTCACCCCTCTCCTCTCTGAGCAGCCTTTCATATTAAATTCCCTCTCGGTTGGTTTTGCCAGCACAGCACAATCTGTGTCTGCACAGCCTGAGAGGGCTGAGCTCCTCAGGAGACAGCAGTTCCCAAATATCCAAGGGCAGAAATCAGCCATGGGAAGTGAGGTCTGGAGGTGGGGTTATTATTGAAGGGAACTTCTGCAGAAGCCCTGAAATCAGGTCTGCAGCCCCATCAGAGGTGGGTGATGCCTGAACTCCCTCAGACTCAGAGGCAGGGGAGCGACGGATCAAGCACAGCCCTAAAATTCCCCGCAGTCAGAACCCTGGGAAAGAAAAATGTGATCCTCTTTCCTTCTTTATTAAGGCAGCACAAGGGTTTATTATTCTATCCTTAAAGAAGGGGCAGGGCAGAGGTGATTAGAGCTGAGTTTTCAGGCAGCAGCAGCAGATTCCAGCAGCTGCCAGGACGGATCGGCCGCCCCTGTAAATAAACTGGCTGCAGACAGGGAAGTTGTTGTCTGAGGGCCAGCAGCTCCACACAAGGAGATGCGATGTGGGGAGTGGATTTGCCACACATATTTCACATCAACCCCGAGAGCAAAGTAAAAATAACACCGAGGAAGCCCCTCCCTCCCCACGGGATTTTGGCAGCAGAGGCGAGCTCAGGCCCCGCGTGTGTGGCAAGAGCGGCCTGGGGGTTCCTGCTCCACAGGGCTGATGTGGTGTCAGCTGCTGCTGGAGACAGCGTGGGAACTTCTGCTCCAGTGGCAGAAGCACATGGATGCTTTCATGGAATTGCCTCATTCCCGAGGGTGCTGGTGAGCCTGGGGCCCCCCGGGTGTGGCAGCAGCTGTCCCACTGTAAACTTATCAACACCAGATTGGCTCTCCCGTTCTCCATGGCCTGTTCACACTGATTTGTGACATCCCCCCGGCAGCCAGGCACAGTTTGCTGTTTTCCTCTGTGCTTTGAGGAACTTTTCATCACCACAGAATGCTGGGGTTTGCTGCTCAGGGCTTCTCCCAGTCCCTGAGTGTGTGGAGCTGCTCAGGTCCCAGCACTGAGCCCATGGAGGCTGTGGGAGATTGCCCCCATCAGAGCTGACCACTGACCTTCACCTCTTCTCCTCCACCTGCTGTCAACACCACCAGTGCATGCCAGGACCTTTGTTTTCTCTTTTCTCAGTTTCCTTAAAATTTTTTTGATAAGGATTCTGTAAAAGGCCTTTAGAAATCCGAGTAGGCTTTATCAGCTCCATCCATGTGGTGCCTGGTGGCTTTTCCCAAGGTCTCCAGAGGGCTGGGGAAGCACCATTTTCACTCGGGGCAGCCACACTGGCTCTCCTGGAGCAGCTCACATCACCTGGTGCCCACTCACTTCCACCTGAGCAGTGCTGTGGCCCCTCCTGCTTGGCCAGTCCGCACTCCCCAGGCAGAGCTGGGAGTTTGATCAGCCCAAGCAATGTCATCTCCCTACCCCTGTTTGAAGCCAGGGCTGGACAAACCCTTCCAGGAAGGTGGGCGCTGCGTTCCACCGCCCCCTGCAGAGCCCAGAAGGAGATTTGGGCCGGGGGTGGAGGGTGCCGGGGGGTTCCTCCCGTGCAGCCCCTCTCCCCCTGCAGAGAGCAGCCCGGGGAGGCTCCTGCATCCTGGAGGAGCGCAGGTTGTGCAGGGCAGGAGTGCCCTCTAGTGCGGAGCCTCTGCAAAAGGGACCCCAAACCCCGGCCAAGGGCCCCTCCCCATGCACCAGCGGCACTCACCCAGCTGGGGACACCTCTGGGAACAGCGAGGCAAAAGAGGGACAGGGAGCTGTTGTTTTATAAGTTGTCCTTTCCTTTGAAAAAAATNTATTGTTATTTTGTTTAGGTTTGTTTGGGTTTTTTTGCTTTTTTTTGGGTTTTTTTTGCTAATTGTTATTTTAATAATTTTCGAAGAGATGAGAGATTTCAGCATTGCTTTG
The DNA here is from genome assembly GCA_013400275.1 of Rhadina sibilatrix. Lineage (NCBI taxonomy): Eukaryota > Metazoa > Chordata > Aves > Passeriformes > Phylloscopidae > Rhadina > Rhadina sibilatrix. The sequence continues at coordinate 76,861 of VWYO01016471.1, read as the reverse complement.
GAAAATTCCTTCCTTTGAGTTGTTTCAGATTTTGCACACTTGGTGTCTGGGAGGAAAACCAGGTGGGAAATGTCTCCCATCCAATATCACTGAAAAGTCACAAGATGCCCACGCATGTCCCATGCCCAGGGTGTCCCAGCAGACACCTGGATCATTCCTGAAGGAGAAATTCCCCCTGGGAAGAGCCCAGCTGATGTGGGGAAGCCCCCTGGAAGGGGCTGGATGGCTGTGCCCCCCTGGCCTGCCTGCAGGGAGGTGTTTCCCCTCAGAACAATCTGGAGCTGCTTTCCTGTGTGCCCCAGAGCCCAGCCCACAGGAGCCCAGGCAGGAGGCAAAAACAGCCTTTGCCCACAGAATGGGTTCATCTACGCTCATTTTTGGCAATTCCTTCAAGCTCCGTTGGTTTTCAGGGCAAATGCTAATTTTATTTATTTTTCTTTCCCTGCCCACCCCTACTTTTTTATTTTTCCTTAAATCAGGACAAATCCTACTCTGCTCTCTGTTTCCTGAACTGTTTCTCTGTGGGTATTTCTGATTCCTGTCCATATCCAGCTGGGACAGAGCAGAAGTTTGGTCCTGTAGCAGCAGAGGTTGTTCCTGTCTGTACCTGGCGGGTGCTTCCTTGGTCCCAGCCTGGGACGAGAATGCTGCTGCAACCCCGGGTGAGCCGAATTCTCTCTGCCTCATTTGCAAAGTGGGAGAATGGCCCAGTCCCAAAATGGCCCCAAAGTGATTCTCTGCAGCACAAATCCAAGGGCTTTAGCTAAATTCCCTTCAAAAATCCCTAAATGAAGCTGTCCTAAATTATACCACTTAGACTAATACAGCAGCGTCCATGAAAATTGCATTTTCCCAGTTGTTGGCTCCTCCTGAATTTGGAAGCGTGCTAATTTTCTAGAGCAGCTAAATAGTTTCCTCTGATGATTAAAAAAATGAATAATAATAGCAGTGCCCGCCTTCCCGAGGCTCATGTAGGACTTAGCAGCAAGAAATTAAACACAGTAGGAAATTCCTTGAAAGAGTTGGAAAACAAATGATTGATACAATCTCGCCCTCCCTCCCAGCTCTGTGATCTGCTTTTAGAATGATTATTAAACACAGGGAAATTCATTTGGTGCTGTAACATGAACAAGACAAATTACAGTCTCTGGAGCTCAGTTAATTGCTAAAGAACACTCTGACCCTCTGTGGGTTCATCAGTTCTGGGAGGTAACGAAGGGAGCCAGCCTGGGGAGGGCCTGCAGGACCAGACAGGGCCTCCTCCCTAGGAGCTTTGGGGGAAATGATGGAAAACTCAGCACCTGCAGCCTCCTCACCCAGCAAAATCCAAGGATGGGGATGCCCAGGAGCCGTGGAAGGGATGGGAGGTTGGTGGTCAGATCCCACCCTTGGTTTGCTGGGGCTGCTCTAAAGGGTCTTGGTGAGATGTTGATTCTTCCAAGGTGGGATTCATCTCCATAAATTCAGATCTCTGGTGATGATCCAGCCTGCCCAGTCCAACACCCAGCAAACCCTGAGGTTGTTTTCCATTTCCCAAGGGCAGCAGGTGCTCTGGCAGCACCTCACCTTCCCCAGGGTTTGCCAGCGGGATCCCAAATCTCGTGGCAAGTTGGCTTAGAAAGGTCCTGAGACTGCCCTACAAACCCCTGGGTACTGTGAGGTGGTGTTTGGGCCAAATTCAGGTGATAGTTCGGATTTTTTTTGGTGTCATCACAGAGGTGGGAAGCTGGAGATTTGCCTGTGGCCTTGGAATGCTCAGCACAGGCACTTTGCAGCACAGGAGTCATGATAAATTCATGAGCTCTTGGCAATGCTCTGTGCGGTGTCACAAACAGAGCCATTGCTCTCTTTCCATCCAAACATGCCAAATTATTTTTTTTTTCTCTTCTTCTTGCTCCCCGTTCTATTGTCTTAGACTGAGATGTAAAATTATTAATAGAATAGTCCATTAATTTTATGATATTTCATTATTCAATTATTTCCTCCATTATTCTTCCGCACATTGAATCTGAATAATTTATTCAGTGAATTTTGCAAGCAAAATGTTCGATGCATAATTTTCTCCTTTGTTAATATTCTCCCAGTTCTAATTGTCCATGAGAATTTGATCTAATGCTCTCCAGAAGAGCAACCCTAAAGACAAAAGACCCAACACAGAGCCGTGCTCAGCACAACGATGGTGTTGTTCCCCAGCGAGGCTCCGAGCGGGAAGGGAAGGCAGGAGGGAACAGGCTGTACCTGGCACGGGAGGCAGCAGCACTGTCATTCCCTTTGGGAAGGGAGTGCAAAGGCTTGGGAACAGCAGAGCAGGGAGGTGTGGATGTGCCTGACTCCCTTCTCCCAGCAAAGAGCCCTCAGCCCCTTTTGGGGGACATCAGAGCGGGGCAGAGACAGCGTCAGCCCCACACGGCGTGTCTGGGGTTGTTGGGGTCTGTGCAGGGCCAGGGGCTGGGCTGGGTGATCCCTGTGGGTCTCTCCAGCTTGGGGGATTCTGTGATGATCTCCTGTTCCACAGTACAGCCCAAGCTGCAGATTCCAGCAGCTCCATGACCGTGGGACAGGTGGGGCTGGCCAGGCTGGGCACAGCAGGCAAACCTGCAGGAGAAGGAGGCTCTGGGCTTGCCAGGGGACACATTCCATGCATGGGCAGCAGTCCCAGCCCACACTGGGGTCCAGCCCCTCCTCCTGTCACTGAGCTCACACGGTGCCTTTGGGATGTGCTGGAGTTTCCCCTCGCAGCACGTTGGACCTGCTGGGCCCAGTCTGGCCAGCCCCACCTGTCCCACGGTCATGGAGCTGCTGGAATCTGCAGCTTGGGCTGTCCTGTGGAACAGGAGATCATCACAGAATCCCCCGAGCTGGAGAGACCCACAAGGATCACCCAGCCCAGCCCCTGGCCCTGCACAGACCCCCCAACAACCCCACCCTGGGCACCCCTGGCAGTGCTGCCCAAAGGCTCCTGGAGCTCTGGCAGCCTCGGGGCCGTGCCCATTCCCTGGGGAGCCTGGGCAGTGCCAGCACCCTCTGGGGGAAGAACCTTGCCCTGCTCTGCAGCCTGAGCCTGCCCTGAGTGGGCACAGAGCCCCTGGAAAGTAAGAAACGTGCAGGAGCAGCTCAGGGTGTGCTGGGTTACCCCTCAGCTCCTGCAGAGCTGTCTCAGGTCCAGTGAGCACAGCCTGTGTCCACATCCTACCCCAGCCCTTTCCTGGGGGCAGAGGAGGTCCCAGCAGTGGGCAGTGCTGGTGGTAAGAGCAGGATTGACACCCTCTGCATTTGGCTCCTGACAGGCTGGAGCTGCCCAGGGACACCTTGAGCCAGGAGAGAGCAGCTCCTTGTGCTGGACATCCAGACCCCTTGGCTTGGACAACACTCCCGGGCACAGGGTGGGGTTGTTGGGGTTGGACTGGGTGATCCTGGCAGATCCCTTCCAATTAGGAGATTCTGTGATTCTGTGGCTCTGGTCAGGAGGGACTCACAGCCCTCAGCTGCCTTTCCTGCACAAGGAACCTGTGCAGGTGACATGAGGCCACACCAGGAAGGCAGAACTGAGGTGACCGATCCTCTGCTCCACCAATTGATGGGCTGGATGTCATTGATGAATGACATCAACAACTCCTTTGCTAACAAGCAGGTGAAGTTTCAGCTTCGGCTCAGGTTTGTTCCCAGTTCTCTGCTGTGCATTTTCCAAAACCCCCTCATTTTGCCTGGCATCTGGCACTCACTGGTTTGCAGGGAGAACTTCCAGTCTGGGAAGCAGGGGCTGAGCTGAGGAGCGTGGGAGCACTCAGGCTCTCCCTGACACACGTGAATGAAGTGTAGGAAATAGGAAACAAGGAGCTTTTAAGCCGGAATTAACTCTCAAGTCAGAATTTTGGGGAACTTCAGGAATTCACTGTCCCTTCCACCAACACCACAGGCATTGGCGGGATGTTTTTAGCAAATTTGGGGAAGCCTCACAGTTTCCCAAATGAAAATTCAGGCAAACTGGGCCCTTTTATTTTCACTGCAAACCACTGACCAGCCAGTACCTTCCCTGCTCCCTCACCTCAGCTGCCTGTGCTGTTCTGTAGCTGAATTCCAGCTAAAATGGGACACAGCAGCTCCATATTAAGAGTTGTAGGCAACATGAACTCAGTGTTGGCATCACAACAGCTCCAATTCAGGGAAAAAATTTCCCAACCCATGTCAATAAATCAGTGGTAGGAACAGTGATAAGAGTGGTAAAAATAGAGGCCCCCAAATGTAAGTTTTCCATGTTTAAAGCTAATAGCTGCTGTTTTCTGAAATAACATCTCGGTGCCACCAGCTCAGCAGAAACATAGGGACTGTACCAGCCATTGCAGGGTTCCCAGCAGCTTACACGGAGATATTCTGATTCACTTGGGATGAAATCTGCAGAAATAGACCTGCTTTGAGTCCTCTCACAGGGTAGAGGCACTCAAGACACAAAAATAATGGGGCTGCAGTGAGACCCCAGCGCTGTGGCTGCCCAAGGGATGAGTCCCCAGCTCAAATCTCTCTGCCAGGAGAGAGGAGGCTGCAGGCCCTGCTCTGCAGGGAGGGGAACGTCACCTGGAGGCTTCACTGAGCCACTGCCACGTTGTCCTTGGGTGTTGGCAGTGGCCTTTTGGAGGGGACAAACCAGCCCTATGTCCCTCCAGGGAGCTCTGCTTCCTGCCCAGGGTGTCTGAGCCGTGGCTGCTGCCTTTGGCTCGGTCCCCATGGGGGCTTCTCTCAGCAGATCTGAGCTCTGCAGGGCAGAGAAACTCATTCAGAAAGTGCTCAGGGAGGGGAGAACCTTCCCTGCTGCCAGCACTGCCCCAGTGGTGTGTCCAGCACTGGAGATCCTGGGCTGGGGGGAAGGAGAGGGGCAGGAGGACCAAGGGGAGGAATTTCACACTCCCCAAGGCACTGCAGCCCCTGGGGTTTGCAGGAGCTGCAGGGCAGCATTAAAGGTGTTGTCAGGTGCTTGGGCTTCCCCTTCCCCTGCCTTGGCCAAACAGATGCAAAAAATCAGCCAAGGGGAGAATGTTCACTTAAAGGCTTCACACGTTGTCCCTGCCAAAAACAAAGTGTGAGGATTGCAACCAAATTTAGCCCATATGCTCCAGGCAGCAGAGATTTGGAGCTGAATTCCCTCAGTAGGAAGCCCCCTGTTTTTAGGAACTGGGAAGAAAACACGAGGTGGAGACTAAAAATGATATTTTTCCAGGCAGCACAGAAAGCACCTGAATCCTGCCCCGTCTGCAGGGTCTGAGAGTGAGAGGTTTGCAGAGGGCTTTGTGTGGGGATGTCACCTGCATCTATCTAAAAAAAACCAAAAACAACATATCTAAAACTATCTAAAAATAGTTTCCTTCCTCAGGTTTAGGTGTGGAGCTCATAAGAGAAAAAAAACAACAACAACAACAACAACAAAAGAAGGAGATATTGATTTATTTTTGTAGTATAATGTCATGTGAGGAACAAATGAGATATTGTTGGAATAGTGGTGTCTGCTGAGCACTGACTGCAGACACAAGGACACTGAAAGGGAACACGAGCTTTTCTAATTGAAATTGAAAAGCAGAAAACAGACCTGCTACTTATTGTGCAGTGCAGAGAACTTGGGAATCCACCTTGTCCTTTGGAGCCATTAATTATTGCTTAATTAGAGCAAGGAGCATTTGCAGGATATGTGATAGCAGATAATGGCTGATTCTCCAGAGAGGCTCGGATCTGGGTACAGAAATAGCAATTCCTTGCACAAAGGGCAGCTGATTTTATTGGGAAAGGAGGAGAAGTGGCTGATCAAGTCCATGGACAGGGAAATATCTTCATGTGGCAGTGCCAACACCAATCCCAGGCAATTTGGAGAAATGAAGGGGGAAAG
>VWYO01016471.1:59464-70885 GCA_013400275.1 Rhadina sibilatrix | reverse complement strand
GTTTTGGACAGGAGGTGACCTGCAGGTCTGGCACATCCCTGTGGGGATGGAGAAACCTCCCATCCTTGAAGGAAGCTGCCACCAAGCACCCAGATTTCTGTGTGGCCACCTTGGGTTGGGGCTGGCCCTGGGCTGGGAGGGCTGGCATGGGGGGAAGCAAACACGTGCAGCAGGTTTGGTTTCAGGCTCAACAACAGAGCAAGGGCAAACATTCCCAAAGGGTCACTTTGGGTGCAGTGTTGTCTCCACGTGGGTCTATGGATATGGGACAGGCAAAGAGGGCTGGTGTGGCCCCAATGAGACCATTTGATTGTGGCCTCCTTAAGGAGACAAAACAAAAACTCTTGACATTTATCAGGAAACGTCCATCTAAAACTGGTTATTGAGTCAGACATAGAATTGTAAAAGAACCTTGATTCTCTTCTTTGCCTATACTTTCCACCACGTGTTTTAACAGAAGGGGGTGCAGCTCACTTTGTCCCACCTCTCCTGTCCCCAGGCATCCCTTTTAACAGGGACCAAGTGTTTCAAGGTGTTTGAAAAGCACCAAGAGCCCTCAGCTCCTCTGACAGGTTTGTGTGTTTCCCTCCTGCTGCTCAGGACCCTGTCACAGCTGCCTGTGGAGCTCTGTGTCTGTGCCATCGCTGCTCTTGGGACACCCCTCCTCCTCTGAAGTTTGCCCTGCTGTTTAATTTAAAAAGATCAACCCCTCATCTCCCAGCCGGGCTCCACAACCTCAGTTTTCCACTCCCTGCTGAAGCCCAGGCTCTGTGCACCTTCACTGCCCTCCCTGCAGTTTCTGTTCCTCTTTTCAAACCGCAGCTGTTTCGCTTGAGGTTTGAGCAGCAGTTTGTGTGAACATGTGAAACCTCTGTGGAAACACTTGAGCAGTTGCTGCCTCAAACCTTTCCCAGTTCTCTCAGTTCCATCACAAAGGTGATGGCTGCATTTCAGGATTTCTCCACCCTCCTTGCTTCCAGCTGGAAGCAAAATCCTGGCCCATAGATGCAGGACCCAAAGACTTACTTGAGACTTTCTTCACATTTCTCTTGGTCCAGTCTTTAAAGTCACCAGAATTTTCAGATTCTCCACTGAACCACACTCACCTGCCAGACCTGTGGCAGCAGTAATCCCGTGAGCTCATTCCTGCCTCCTCAGCCAAGGTTACTGAGTAGAAGATCAGGGTGATCTGCTCCAAGGGTGAGTCCTGAACCCCCTGTGCCCTCCCCAAGCCCCACAGACCCCTCTCAGCACAGGGTGTGCCTGTTTTTCCTGGCTCAGTCTTTAGCTCCTTGCAGTTCTTGCACTAATCCCCCATCTTTTCCAGCTTAAATAATAATTTCCCAGGAGGAACTCTATCAGCTCCTCTGCTGAAGTCCATGCAGAGGGATCTGCATTCCCTTTGCCTGCAGGATCTGGTATTTAATTGAAAGAGGGGACTGGGTGAGTCTTGATCTGCCTGGGATAAATACCTGTCCTGTTCCCTCTTACTCTCCACCACCACTTCTCTCACCTTTCTCTGGAAATTTTAAACTCCCACAGGTTCAAATGCCATTGCTCCTGCTGTCTGCACACCACCTTTTGCAGATCACACAGAATTTCACTCTGTTAAATGCACTGACTCAGGCTTTTGCCTCGAGCATGGCACTGTCCAGTCCCAAACCCTCCCTCATCAGCCTTTTCTAAAGCTGATCTGTTATTGTGGAGCTGCTGCCCCTCATCATTTTAAGCCTTGATCCCAGCTGACTCTCTGGTAGCCCCACGTCCTCATCCCTCTTATTCATAAACCAAACTCCAGCTTTTCCTGTAGGATGCCACAGCACAGCAGGATCCTCCTCTGCTCTCCTCACCTCTCCCACAGAGCCACCTCTGTAGCTGAGCCCTTTGCTCCCACCCTCAGACCTCACCATCCCTGCTCTGATCCCTCCTGAGCTTGTTATTTGTGGAGCCACCTGGGAATTTTCCCCACCCACTCTTCCCTTCACCCTGCACTGAGTTGCAAATTCCATGGTTTTGCCCCTTTGGCTTAAAAAAGAATCCCACACCTCCACATTCAGCTCCCTGGGCTTCTGTGGCCAGCTGACTTCATGAAATAATTTTGCTAAATTTCTCCTAATTTACCCTTTATGAAACCAACCCCCCCACACACACATTTACAGGCTTAGTTGTTTGAGATTTTTTTTTTCCTTTTCCTTTAATTCAAACTGAATGAACCCCCAGTCACACAATCCAAGGTTATTTTCTACAACCACCTCCTCTATAGACTCTTCACCCCTTGCCAAAACCATGTCTAAAATAGCATCCACCTTTGACTGCTTCCACAAGGAATTGATGCAGAAAGTGGTCATTTCCACCCAGAATTACCTGGCTGCCTCTATTAATAGGATCATTGATCCTCCAATCTGCACCCTGTAAGATGATGCTGCACTGCTGTGTTCTGGTCACCACAGCTTCCAGGCTGAGCTCTGGAATTGTCTTTTCAGAGAGTCCTGGGTGGAGTTTGTGCTGACTCTGACTGCAGGAGCAGATTTAGGGAGAGCTACAAGGAGATCTACAATTCAATGCTTGGGGAATCACAGCTGGGTTTGGCTTGGGAGGGACAGTAAATCCCATCCCATCCCATCCCATCCCATCCCATCCCATCCCATCCCATCCCATCCCATCCCATCCCATCCCATCCNCTGTCCCTTGTCCCCAGTCCCTCTCCAGCCTTCCTGTAATCCCTCCTTAGGCACTGCAAGGTTTCATATTAGAAAAGTACCAAAAGCCTGTCCAAATTCCCCAAACCCCCCTACTGCAGCTTTGCCATGGGATGGGTGGTTACAGACGAGATTATCTGTGACCAAAACGCCCTCAGGGGTATTTTTGACAAACCCATCAGACTCTGCATGAGCAGCGATTTTCCAGTACAGAGTTGAAACTAACCATTCCCACGTTTCAATCCCTCATCCACCTTTTCCTGTGCTGGACACGGCTCCAGGAGCAGACAGGGCACACTGGCAGAGGCAGGGCAGGAATCAGCCACTGCTTTTGCTCTTCTTGCCCCTAAACACGACATTTATTAGCAATACCAGAGGAAGATAAAGTCCAGGGGCAGAGACGACGGCTGGGAAATTTTAACAGACTCTCACCTTCAATTTTCCCCAGCTTAACTGTATTTAAATCACTCTTTAACTTCCCAGTCAAAGTAGTGATTTCTACAACCAGAGTGCAAAGCAGAAAGGAGATTATTCCACGTCTACCCAGCCTTGTGGTGCCCGAGGTGCAAAAGGGACACAGAGCAGCATCCACAGGGTGCCCGAGGTGCAAAAGGGACACAGTGGAGCATCCACACGGTGCCCGAAGTGCAAAAGGGACACAATGCAGCATCCACACGGTGCCCGAAGTGCAAAAGGGACACAGTGCAGCGTCCACACGGGACATCTCCTGCCCATTTCCATCTTTTCCAAGTGATGTTTGAGGCGGACAAGGGCGTGCCAGCGTCCCCACGAGGGTCTCGGTTGGGGCAGCACCCAAGGGATGGAGTTTATCGCCCTCCCAGCGCCCCTGGCTGTCAGGACCCTGGTCCCCTGAAAAATGCCGAGATTTCTGCAGAACTCCGCTCGCCTTTGGACCGCTAGAGGGGGGTGCCCGTTCTGCTGTGAGCTCCCAGCCCGCGCCGCAGCTTTAAAGCGTTTGTGGGGGAACATGGAAACATCAAACGGGAGCTTGAAGCCGTGTGTCCCCGGCTGACAAATGGCAAATGAAATGTAAAATAAAATAAAAAAGCTGTCAGCTGACAAAACGTGCTGCCGCTGAGAGTACGGGGAGCTGGGGAAGGAGTGACACGCAGGGGAAGGCTCCGGGTGGCGGTGAGGAAGGAGCTGGAGGTGGAATTTCGGCAGAAAAGGTGCCAAATGCCCAGAAGTTTGCCCTGAAAGTTTCGCTCGCTGTCAAGTGTCTGGTCCCGAGCATCACGAGTCGCCCCAAGCCAGGCTTTTCCCCGCCTGCATCCCCCAGGCCAGCTCAGCAAAGCTGTCCCCAGGGCTGCAGGGTGGGGGACAAGGGGAGGCTGTGTCTGGGACCCACGGGGTTCATCCACGCTGATCTTATCAGTGTCCTTTGGTCTTATCAGTGTCCTTTGGTCTTATCTGTCTGCCCCTGTGTGCAGGGAGGGTCAGGCACGGACCAGGCTCTGCCCCAGGGGCCCAGCAATGGGCATCCCCTGGCAAATCCCAGGAGTTCCCCTGCACAGAACTTCTGCCCTGGGCAGTGCCCAGCCCTGAGCAGAGCCCAGGGAGGGGCTGGAGTCTCCTCCCTGGGGATTTTCCAAGCCCATTTGGACACAATCCCGGGTGACTGCTCCAGGGGACCCTGCGTGAGCTCCAGAGGATCCTCCCGGCCTGAGCCTCGCTGGAGTTCCATCTGTGGTGGCCCAGATCTGGGTTATTCTCCTTTGGGACAGAGGAGGAACCCCCCCCCAGCAGCAGGTAAGGCTGGGGAACAGGAGGGAGAGAAGGTCAGGGAGGACCTGCTGGGGCGGAGAACCAGTCCCAGATTCCAAAACTGAATGAAATTTCCCCGTTGTGCCGCCTCCTCCCCGGTTTTATCCACCTGTGAATCCACCTGTGGATGTGCTTTGCCCCCTGTGGCACGGGGCAGTGTCACTGTCACCCTCCCCAGGGCAGGGAGCAGGCAGGGAACAGGGAGCTGCTGCCAGGTGCTGGCTGCCACCTCCCTGCAGCCCTTCCCTGTCTGTCTCTGGGCTGTGGGGGATGTACAGCAATTAACGCCTCACGCTCGTGACTGTTTCCTGGTTCTTGCTTTTTCTTTCATATATTATTCATTTTTTCCTGCTTGTAGTCGATGTTTGCAAGTCTCCCCGCTTTGAGCCGCGATGAGAGCGCTGGGCTTGAAATGCTTGATGGTGCTGACGTCTGGGCTCCTTTGTGCTGCTGTTTGCCTGAGTTCCGTGCGGGAAGGGGGGATTGATGGGGCAGGAGGAGAGGGGTGGGATCTGCCATCCAAAGTGCATCCCTTGGCCCTGGATCCCTCCCCAGCACAGCCCCAGGGGAGTGCTCCCGTCCCCACTCCTGCCCAGCCCAGCACTTCCTCAGAGATGCTGAGGAAGGCTGAGACTTGGAGGTTTTTAGAGAATGGATTTTTTTTTAAAATCTGCTTTCTGCAGTGATCTGTCCTAAAAAGCCCCTTGTAATGCAAAATACCCAAGTTTTGTTCAGCCAAAATAAAATACAAAAAAAAAAAAAAAAAAAAAAAAAAAAAAAAAAAAAAAAAAAAAAAAAAAAAAAATCTGAGTTCTGTGTCAGAGAAACAGAGAATATCCTGAATTGGAAGGAACCCACCAAGATTATGGAGTCCAGCTCCTGGCCCTGCTCAGGACACCCCAACAATTCCAGCCTGTATCCTGTGGCATTGATTTGACTTCTTAATTCAATTTGCTTCTCACTTCTGCAATTTTTTTTTTTTAATCTGTTCTTGTAGCATCTTCTAACAAAAACAGAGAAATGATTTTTTTTTTGGAAATTTATTTCCCCAAAGCTCCATGTGAATGCAGACTTCCATCAGCAACCAGAAGAAGCCTTGAGGTGCTGGGATTTCCCGGAGAAGATTGACCAGAGCCCATTTCCAGCAAAAAAGTGAAGCTGATATCAGAAGGAATATTAATGGCACTATTAATAGACTCCAATATAACTTTTATTTGGAACCTGCCAGGCAGTGATTTAAAAATGCAACATCTGAGAAGACATTTTCCTCTCAGCATTTAAACAAGGGTTTGAAATTCAGTTCACACATCAACGACGTCACTCGAACACAGGACCTGACATTTATTTCACCTGGAGCTGCTGAGCCCTGGTGAAAACAGGGACTGGAGAGCAGAGCTGCCCACAATTGCATTAAAAAATAAAATAAATAAAAAAAAATCCTGCTTTTAAATTTCTGAAACACACGACATGAGATTTGAAGGGTCTGCCTTCAGTGTTAGACACACTCAATATTCGATAAAATCTGATTATGGCTCAGGCATCAACATCCTGTTCTTTCAAACAGATTGCCCGAGAACAGAAGGTTTGTCTGAAGATTTTTTGAGGCAGGAATGTGTTCAGGGGTAATTCTTGCTTTTGTCAGAAGAATGAAATCCTGGATTTCAGCAGGTTTTGGGCAGTGGGAAGCCAGAGCTGGAAAATTTCTCTGATTTTTTTTCAGAAGAACCACACCAAAATGCTGCAAACCACCTTTGTTCATTTGACCAGAACAGAAGAAAAACACCCTCACCAGTTATTTTCCTTCAACAACAGTCTTGGTGTGCTTTCCCCTTTCAGCCACCCCTGAGCAGCCCTGGAAGTGCTGATATTCCTATTTATGATTTTTGTAGTATGATCACATCAGAGGGGGGAGTTTGCCCATTCTTCCTGAGATTTTTGGTCAATGTCTTCAGGGCTGGGGGATTCTGCTTTCGTGTCCCCAAAACCTCCTCCAGGAAGAGCTGAATGCCACAAGTCAGTCCCCAGCCACTGCTTAGAGAAACTCCCCCAGGGGCATTGCTTTGGTCAGGTCTGTCCTGAAGGGATGATTGTGTCCAAGGGGATCAAATCCCACCACAGGGGAACGGACTGGGATTATTTTTGCCACTCCACAGAGGTTCAGACCTGAGGGGACCAGGCTGCAGAGGTCAGCTGGTGCCACCAGGCAGGTCTGGCAGCAGCAAAATCAGGTTTTTTTGATGGTTATCAGTTTTATATCTGCGTTTCATTCCCGTGGATTTGCAGCTGTGGAGGAATTTTAAGCAGGATGGAGCCTGGAAGGACCTGGCAATGATAATTAACGTGGGAGCTGGGACTTGTCTGTGTGAGAAAACAATAACAAAGTTAAAGCATTTGGGCTCTGTCTGGAGCAATCTCTAGGCTTGGGATAATTCTGTTAAAAGGCCTAAAAATCTTGAGCAGGAGATGCTCAGTGTGGTTGTATCCACACGAGAACCAAGGAGAAGGAAAAGCTGTCTTGACCAAAACACAAAACTCCCAACAAAAATGAAAAAACCTTTGCTTTTCTGATGGAAAATTGTAATGAGACCAAGAAAAGTGGGGAAGCAGAAAAGGATCCTGGGGTGAAAGGCAGAGGGGGTGGAGCAACCAGGATTTCTCGGGGTGTTTTACAGGTTGGGGCTTTGCTCTGCTTGACCAAACTGGGAGATGGTTCCTGTCTTGTTTTACACAGGACCTGACCTTGGTTTCCCACTGCAGCTCCTGCACCTAATTCCCATCTGCAGGGCAAAATCCCATGGGATGGAGAAGGCACTTGAAGACTCTGACCCTAAAAGTCCTCAAAGTGGAGCAGCAGCTCAGCACTGGAGCCATTCAAAGGCCACTTTGGGAGGAGCCTGAAGGGGAAAAATCAGCCTTTAACAGAGGCTTGGCTTGGTTTGAGGCATGGCCCAGATCCTCAGGCACCATCCAGGAAGGTGTGATGGCACAAATGAATTCTCTGCTATTGGGGGAGCCAAATCTTTTCATATTAATGATCACCAGGGTTTTGTGCTCGGTGCAGACGTGCCTGGAACTACAGAAACAGCTCCAGGGAGTTGCAAGGTGTACAAAAAAATTACATTAGAAACTGTCCAAATTGGAATAATTTAAAGAGAGTTAAAAAAGGGCATTCAAGAATAGACTTGTTCTAAATGTCTCCATGCTGATTCCTCTGCCTCCAAATGTGAGGTACAGGTATTTGTGGAGTTAGAAGTAGGTCAGTTATTTTTGTCACTCATTATTACTTGTGAAAAATGTGTGTAGCAAATGTACCAACATTCTGCAGCAGCTGAATTTGGGACGCTGGCGTTTCTCTTACATGTATTCGGGGGATAAATGACATGAATTCCTCACTGCAGTGAACAAGGCAGTGATTTCCAGAGCCCAGCCCTGTGAAACCCCAGCCCTGTGAAACCCCAGCCCTGTGAAACCCCAGCCCTGTGAAACCCCACTCTACTGGTGTGGAAATGCCTTGGAGAACCCCTGGGTCAATTTGCAATCTCAGGGGAGCTGGGGGCACCTTCCTGGAGCTCAGTGAGGTTTGAGTCTCACTTGGGCCACAGGTTTGGGGTTTTTGCTGCTATTTGCAGAAATGTGTTTGGCCACACAAAGCACTCAGGGCTCAGGGGGCCCTGGAAGGGCAGGGGCAGTGTCCTGGCTGGAGACACCTCCTGATGCTCCAGGGGAGCTCTGGCTGCCTCTGCAGGCAGCAGAGACTCCACAGGATCAGGGAATGTCCTGAGGGGATGTCCTTGGAAAGGACCCACCAGGATCACCCAGCCCAGCCCCTGTCCCTGCTCAGACCCCCCAACAACCCCACCCTGGGCACCCCTGGCAGCGCTGCCCAAAGGCTCCTGGAGCTCTGGCAGCCTCGGGGCCGTGCCCATTCCCTGGGGAGCCTGGGCAGTGCCAGCACCCTCTGGGGGAAGAACCTTTCCCTGCTCTGCAGCCTGAGCCTGCCCTGGCCCAGCTCCAGCCCTTCCCTGGCTCCTGTCCCTGTCCCAGAGCAGAGGTGGGAGCTGCCCCTCAGGAGGAGCTGCAGATCCCAGTGAGATCTCCCATCACAATCCCAGTGCCCTCAGCTGCTCCTCAAGGGCCCCTCCAGACCCTTCCCCATCCCTGTGCCCCTCCTTTGGACACTCTCTCACAGTTTCATTTCTCATGTTGTGGTGCCCAGAGCTGCCCCCATGGCTCAAGGTGAGGCTGCCCCAGCCCAGAGCAGGGCTGGACAATCCCTCCCTGGCCTGGCCAGCAATGCTGGGCCTGATGCCCCCAGGACTGGGATGGGCACCTGGTGAGGAGATGGGCAAGAACCTGCTCCAGGCTTTCTGTCTCTGGACTCGAGCTGGACATGGACATTTTCCATGTTTCATTAACAAGGGAGATGGATGCTCCAGCAACACCAGCAGGGCTTTCCCACCACCCTGTAGTGATTGATAATTTATGTTTTTATAATGCTGTTATTGTAGTGGATGATAGTTTATATTTTTTATAATGTTGTAGTTAGTATAAACCAGAAACTAAAGTGTGCCCTTTTAAGAAAGCCAAAAAGCCTCCCCAGCAGGGGGGAGGGCTTGGAAAACTTCACAAGGACTTTTCCTGCCTCTAGAGAGGGAAACAAAGAAATTACAGTTCCAACGGAAGGTGGGGAACAACCTGGACAAAGGGGACAGAGAAACTACAATTCCAATGGAAGGCAGAGGACAACCTGGACAAGGATGCTCCACATCTGATAAGAACTGATGGCCCTGAGATGATCTCTTATCTGGGACATTACGAGGTGCTCAGGAACCTTCTGCACTCAGGAAATCCAGTCAGAAGCTGGACCCTGCTTTAGAAATTTCATCAGTGGAGACGCTGAGGGACAAAAGAACTTAAAGAAACCTCGGACTCAAGTAAGCCCAGCCAGAAAAAGCATCAAACAGCTGCCTTGGGCTGGGCTGGGTGTGAAACCAGGGGCAGTGTAACGCAGTGGAGGTTGTGCTCGTGGTTTCACCCAGGGCTGCCACTGTTTCCTTGCCTCGTTGGCTCTGTCGATTTTCTTTGTCCAGAATTCTCGTTGGCAAATAAATAATTTCCAATGGAATTGGCTCTTTAAATTTATAACAGCTGGGATGGGCACCTGGTGAGGAGATGGGCAAGAA
Organism: Rhadina sibilatrix; assembly: GCA_013400275.1. NCBI lineage: Eukaryota > Metazoa > Chordata > Aves > Passeriformes > Phylloscopidae > Rhadina > Rhadina sibilatrix. The sequence continues at coordinate 61,218 of VWYO01016471.1, read as the reverse complement.
CCTGCTCCAGGCTTTCTGTCTCTGGACTCGAGCTTGCCATGGACATTTTCCATGTTAATGAGAAGGAGATGGATGCTCCAGCAGCACCAGTAGGGCTTTCCCACCACCCCATGGATGCCCTCGGTGCAGGCAGGGCTGGAGCAACGTCCAGCAGCAATTCCTGGATGCCCACCCACTGCAGAGGCCTGCCTTTGGCTGGAGAATTCCTGGCATGTTCCTTGACTGTGGAGCTCAGCAGAGGGTGGGAAGAGCTCTTTGGAAGAGGTGCTGCTCCCTGAACTTCTGCAGAGCAGATGGGGACAGGGGTTTGTCACCAAGGTCACCCCAAACTCCAGGCCTTCTTGTGGTGGGATGAGCTGGGAGCCCAGATAGGGTGGAATTGAACCAGCATCTGGGTTCAGTGTAAAGGAACTCTTTTGGGACAGTGGCTCTTTGTTCCTGCTTTTTTTCCAAATGCTCAGTCATCTTCCAGCATCCCTGCCTCAGAGGGGAAACTGCTTCTCCATGCTCACAAAGGAAAAGAGAATTATTTTTTTTTTCTCTCTCAGGGAAGGAAGTGCTTTTTTTCTCAGGAAAGAGAAGTTTCTGCTCCTTTTTTTTTTTTTTTTTTTTTTTTTTTTTTTTTTTAAATAAAAAACACCNTTTTTTTTTTTTTTACTTTGAAATACAACAGACGCCAGCTCTGTGTTAGGAATATCCTGATGGAGAACTGCCTCTTGCTCTCTTGGCTGCATTTGCTTCCAGCACTGCAAACTGTGGTGGATACACGGAATATTCCAGCAAGAACAGAGGCACTTTGGGGTGTAGAATATTCACAGGACTCCTGGAAGTGCCTATGGGAGGCTCAGGTGAGCCCCAGGGCATCAGTGGGATTTCCCTCAGGCTCTTTGGGGTGTGCAGGGATGGGGAGGAAGGGTCTGTTCCTGCACCCAAGCCTCAATTTTCAGCAGCGACGTGGATGTTCTGCTGATCTCTCTGTGCTGACAACGTGAACTTCACCAATGTTCAAAAGCAAATTTTAGCTCTTTTTTTTTCTTCTTCTTCACGGAAAAAGAAGAATTTCTCCTCACTTCCTCATTTCAAATGATTTCTTGGGATTTTGCTTCTTCCTCGGAGAAAAAGGCAAAAAGACAAAAAGAAAAAAAAAACAAAAAAAGAACCCAAATAAAAGCGTTTTCTGCATCTTGCACTGCAGCCCGTGAAAATCCTGGCCCCGAGGCTAAATTGTGACGTTGAGTCCCTCTGAGTGATCATTTACTGCATTTTCTTTCGGGAGTTTTAGATTTCATGTCATTCAATTTCAGAGAATATTCCTTCGCTGTTCCAAAGACGAAAATAATGAATCAGAAAATTATTTCTTCCCTCTAGACCATTCATTATTTCCCTTCTCTGGTCCCCACTTCTTTTGCTCTCCTTCAAAACTTAATTTCCCCCCTCCCCATCTTTGAAGTCTCTTCACAAGAGCCCCTTCTCTCTCTCTCTGTGTAATACGTGTTTTCAGAGGGAGTTCTGCTATTCAGAGGTGCCTCGGGCTGATCCTCAAAGAGGTTTAAACATCTAAATTCCACCGAAATTGAGGCGAATGAGCTTTCTAAATGCTTTTGAAAAGCCGGGGCTTGCACTGCTCCATTAGGTGCATTTGAAAGCCCAGAACTGAATGCCATCCGCGGCGATGTCACGCAGACAAATCTGGGCGATGGTTTTAGGATGTCCTTTGGATTTATTTTATTTTTTTTCACCCCCTCCTCACACTT
>VWYO01016471.1:24805-59418 GCA_013400275.1 Rhadina sibilatrix | reverse complement strand
AAAAAAAAAAAATCAGTCAAAAGGCATTTAGGGAAAATCGTTGAGTCCCCGTTCGGACACGCTGGCAGAAGTGGATCTGTAACTTCCCTCCAACAGCTGCCTGTGAAAAATTCTTTGAAATATCCCCTCGCTTAAAAAGCAGAAAAGTTGCCCAAAACCCGAGAAATTGCACCTAAAATGAGAGATTTTTTTTTTCTCACCAGGCAAAGGCAGCGTTTGCTGTTGAGCAAGTGAGAGCTTGTGAGCTCTGGTGAGCACTGGGTGCCTTTAGCAACCCATGGGCTCGATTTTCCCTCTGGAATCTCCCACTCCTGAATATTTTCCATCTCTCCCATCTCCCCTTTCCTGGCTGGACCATTCCACTCATCTGATTTGATATTAATGCATCTGAGAAGGAGAAGCTGAACTTACGTTTAAGTCTTGGGCTTTGTCAAGGTCAGGGGTTGTACAACGCCAGCGAGAACTACATTTGGCTGAGCATAAAAAATACACATTTTTATTTATTTCCGAGCTCAGAGGAAAATCCTGGCTGCTCCAGCCAATGGTAACCAAACCCCAATCAAACCAACGCAGCCAGAAAAGAGAGCAAAACACAAAAGATTTACAGTGCTGCAGTAAGGAAATACCCCCGGAAAGGCAGAGGTGCGGGACTGAGGGGGTGACATCATGTGAAAAAAGCATATTGGCATTTATCACACATCACCTGCATGAGAAAGGAGACCCGGAGTTCCTTTCTCCGAGCAGGGATAAGCAGCACTCCTCTTAATTATGCAGGAATTCTAGGAATCCTGCTTCCCTTGTGGCTTGGTCCGAGGAAACCTATACAAAAGGTGAAAAACCTTCCGAAAGCTTTGGCAAATCCCCGCTTCCACAGGCTGAAAGCTGGAAATTGCAGCTTGGAACAAACAAACAAACAAACAAACAAACAAACAAACGGGAGGGTGAGGAGGTGCGGGGGACAGTGAGGAAAACTTTCTGGAATAAAACCCTTTTTTAGCATTTTTTTTTTTCCCCCTCTGTGGTTTTTGCTTCACTGGCAAGCACGAAAGCTGTCCCAGTAAGGCCGGGAGGTGTGAGATGAGCTGGGGGCTGGGAAGGGCTCCTGGGGACAATAAATAACTCATCTCCTTTCCCTGAGGCTCATCCCCTCCCCAGGAGAGGAGGAGAGGGATTTGAGCATCCTCTGCGTGGCCACCACACCCCGGGGACAGGGGAGCGCTGGCATCAGGTAAGGGAAGGGTTTTTGGTGGGTGTTGGCACCCAGAGAACGAGCCCAGCAGCCGCTCCAGAGGGGAGCTGGGCACACTGGGGCTTTGGGGTGGATGATCACCCCGAATTCCTGCCCTGCCTGCGTGGGGGAACGTGCCACCTCCTTCTGCTGGGCTTGCAGGGAGGCAAAAGCTGAACTGGGATTTCTGTATTTCTGCCCTGGGTTGGTTTTAAAAATAAAACCAGAGCAGGCTAATTCCAGCCATCAGCCCTCGTTTCCAGGCTTGGGCTTTCCTCTGCTGCAGCTCCACCAAACCATTTTTAATAACCGAGATGAAACATCAGACTGTGACCTATCACATCATATTGCATCAGTCAAATTGTGTTACATCCAATAATAAACTCCTGCCACTGATGTTACCCAACGTGACAAGCCAAATAGAAACCTAGAGCTGGAGAATTCAAAGAAAAGTGCAGTTTTGATAAGCCAAGATCTTAAAAATATCTGAGCTGCTTTTGATGGGGGTTCGTAGATTTATTCTGAAGTCTAAAACCCTTGGAGAAATTGGCCTGGCTGTGAGCAGGAATATTTTTCTAGACAGTTTGGAGGATATGTGTCCTATAATTGCTTTTAAAATAAACTTCAGCTACTGTTCCTATAAAAACAGCAATTCCTGGCATGAAGTGGGTTGTGAAAAAAAAACAACAAGGAAAGCAGGACCTGAAACTCCCTCCTGAAATTTAGGCTGACATTATCTGGATTAATAATCAACTTATAATTAATCCAAATATCTGGTTTCATGGTGCCCCAGAGTGAATTCTGTCAGAAGAGGAATGGGTGAAAATGGATGGAAAAAAATAAGGGCATTTCTGATTTTTCATTGTCATGTGGTTCAGTGGCAAAATTACTTGCATGGGAGATTTGATTAAAGGGAAGAAAAATCTCACCAATCAAGGCAAACCAGCTCAGTTTGGGAAGAACATTTTGGTGCTTCTGCATTTGGAGAATCTCCTCGGGTTAGAACACAGCAAATGCATTTCAGGCAGTCAGCTTTCGAGGGACTGCAACGAAAATATCAAATCCTTCAGCTTGGAGCTGAAGTAAAAACTCAGTTATTTGCAAAATCGTAATTCCTACACAAGGCCTGGCATCATTTTATTTAGAATTATGGAATGGTTTTGGGGGGGAAGGGACCTGGAAAGTCATCCCATCCCACCCCTGCCCTGGCAGGGACACCTCCCACTGCCCCAGGCTGCTCCCAGCCCCAGTGTCCAGCCTGGCCTTGGGCACTGCCAGGGATCCAGGGGCAGCCACAGCTGCTCTGGGCACCCTGTGCCAGCCCTGCCCACCCTGCCAGGGAACAATTCCTGCCCAGTCTCCCACCCAGCCCTGCCCTCTGGGAAATCCATTCCAGGGCCTCACCCCCTGACAGGGAGGAATTTCTTCCCCATATCCCATCCAGGGTGTTGGTGGGAAGCAGTGTAAGGAGCAGAGGCACAATGACAATGTCCAGCTGTCACATCAGCAGATCAGGAATGATCCAGGTGAGGGACAAGGTGTGAGAGCAAGAGGTTCTTCACACCAGAGAATCACAGAACCATGGAATCCCAAACTGCTTTGGGTTGAAGGGACCTTAAAGCTCATCCAGTGCCACCCCTGCCATGGGCAGGGACACCTCCCACTGTCCCAGGCTGCTCCCAGCCCCATCCAGCCTGGCATTGGGCACTGCCAGGGATCCAGGGGCAGCCACAGCTGCTCTGGGCACCCTGTGCCAGCCCTGCCCACCCTCCCAGCAAAGAATTTTTTCCACCTATTTACCCTAAATGTCCCCTCTTTCAGTTTGAACTCTCTTCCCTTTCGTATTTTTCCCATGTCCCCAGTATTTCTGTATTTTAAGGGAGTGCACAGGGTGAATTTCAAGGTCAGAGCTGTGTGTGCTGAGCAGAGTCATTCTCAAAATGTGAAAGTCTGGGCTCAATGGTTACAAAATGTGGTAGAATCCCGTGGTTTCAAATGATTCCACATCTTGCAGGTATCAGGCAGAACGTTTCCCAAATCCCCACATTTTTAAACTACTTTGCACCTGCATTTGAGAGATGTTTGTGCATTCAGGTTGGAGACATTTACTCAGAAATCCCTGCTAAAAGCTCCTGTCTGAGAGAATAAATCTCTTTCTGACCAGGAGGTCCATCCAGGTCACAAAATCATCAATATTTTAATCCGGGAAAAAAATTCCTGTGATGAGTTATTTTGGGAAGTGTTTGGGGTCAAACCCACACGGCAGCAGCTGCTTCCCTGGAAATTCATCCAGAGCCCTGTTCCTGCTGCTCTGGGGTCCACGTTCCCCACATCAGTGTGAAGAGAACTGATTCCCCACAGTTTGAAGACAGGGGGATGAGGTCATAAATCACCAGCCCTGAGTCATTCAAAGGAGAAGATCGTGTTAAAGCTCCGTGTATTTTACTGCAAAAATGAAGCAAAAAATCGAAAACACCCAAAGTTTGAAATCTTTGTTTACTGGGTGCTTTGGCATCTACTCTTGAGTGTTTCTGTGTTCACGAGGGGAAAAGAATCACGCATAGTGTATCCATTGTTTTGTACTCCTTTTCCTTTATTTCACATGAAAAAGAGAAAAGAGACTGATTGAGCTGAAATTTGAAGCCAATCTCAGGGGATTAGTTTCATATTCACTTAGTTTCCTGTAAAGCTTCTGCATTTATAGTTATTTTTAAAGAAAAACTAAACTGAAGGTTGAAAGCCATTAGCAATAACTCACTTGGATTTTAACTCATTCTGATGTTTACTTATTTTGATTTTAATGCACTCTGATATTCTTATGCCATTTGCTGGCACATTTCCATGTATTCAAGGAGCTGAACTGTTCTGATTTGCCAGTCTGGGAGCAAGAAGGAACTCTGAGCACCAGACTCACTGAGGACCCAAGTTCTTTAAGATTTAATTTAATTTAATATCCATTGATAAAGGTTTGGTTTAACCCCTTCAGGAGTATTGCCTTCACCCAACCTGACAAAAATGCCTCCAAATTCACCCCAGAGTTTCTTGATGGCCCCAAAATCTGAGGCATAATGAGCAGGGATATTTTTTAGACTGGAGGTGCAGAGCAGGTTCCACCCCACAGGTGTTGATGCCCTGGGTGATGAGGGGCTGTGTGTGACCATCTCTGCTTCTCCCCTGTTCAGGAGCTGCTTTCTGGAACCTGCACATCCATTTGGAGAGCAAAGGGAGAGCTGGGAGGTGCTGTCTCAAGCAGGGATGCTCAGCACAGAGGAATAAATAAGAGTGTGGATAATTCAGGCTGTGGGGGCTCAGCAGCTCCAGCAGGAGCAGAGAAGGATGGGTTTTGTACAGCACCACCACTCCAGAGCACACAGAGCCTGAGGCAATTCCTGGAAATGCAAACCCTGAGCACTGGGAAGACCTGGGAAGGAGTGAACAGCAATGGGCTCTTCCCTCCCCTGCACAAACTGCACCAGGAAGCTCCTGGGGGATCCCACTCCAAAATCCCCTGATTGTCCTGACAGGGAGGGAGTAAACTGGAGCCCTAAAGGCAGCCAGGCTTCCCTGGACAGATGCTCATTTTCTCCTTCCAATGTCCTTTAATCCTCACGCCCGGGGAAGTTACACTTTTCCTTCAACCAAATAAAAAAGCTCCCATCAAAAGGTGTGAGTGCACTTCTGGCAGGGAAGACCTCACTCGAGGCTGCCTGGCCTGGGCTCCCTCTTACAGGAATGGCACTGGCAGCAGATCTCCCAGGAGAAGAGCCAGGTTTGTTCCCCTCATAATTCACGGGTGGCATTGGGGGTGTCCCTGTGACGTCCCCTCCCAGGTCGTGAGCACTTGGTGAGTCACAGATCGTGAGATGTCACAGGAGGAGTGTCAGCACCTGAGAGAAGCCAGGAAAGAACAGCTGAAGTGATGAGAGGTTGGAAATCGTGACATCTGAAGAGATGTTAAAAGCATGGGCTTCCTGTAGCCTAAAAAAGCAGAGGATCAGTTGTTTCTCGTGGCTGCTTTGGAAGGATTTTTAGGAGAAACCATTGCGCTGTCTCTAGGATATCAGGGCAGTTTGGGATTGGGCTGGAGCATCTGGAGGAGCTGTAAAATCTCTTTTATTGAAATATCCAGGGCATGGGCTAGCAGTGCACAGCAATTCTCAGGGCACAGCAGGGCACCCTTGTCAAAACTTGCTGAGAGGAGACCAAAATCCAACACCCAACATCAATCAGGAATAAACAGCAGGGCTGTTAAAACACAAATCATGCCAGTCTAACCTGATGGTTTTTAATTTTGCTGTGTGGCTGAATTATTTCAGTTCCATGGCTTTTTGCTGGGAACATGAATATTTTCCAAGTATTTGACAGCGAAGGCCAGAACACAAAATGTTCAAGATAAGGCTTCTCTGTTCTGGAATAACCTGATAATCTCAGGAAGAGCAACAAACCCCAACTTTGGAGGGATTTGCTCTTGCAGGAGGACTGAAAGCACTTCATTGCAGTGGAACACTTTAATGAATGCAGCAATAAATACCATGGGGTAGGTTCTGCCCTCAAATGTGACTCCAAGCACCAGCAGTGGAATCAGTTGCACAATCAGAGTTTTGCAGCTCTGCACCATCAGCCTCCCACAGACAGGACAGAATGGGATTGAGACCTGCTCTCCTAAAATATTGTTTAAATGGCCTGCTGTGAAATTTTGCACTCAGGCCTTGCCTGGACCTGGATCTGGCACTGGAGACAGCACTGTGGGACAGGGGGACTTCCCAGCTGGAAAAGACAGTCAGGGTCTATGGGGTGCAAGATTCACCAGATACACCAGACACTGCAGGCAGGACATGCTTGAAATGTTTAATTTCTGACTCCTTCCTGCCCCTTGCAGAGTCAGGATGTCACATCCACTGTGGCATCTACTGCTGCTGGTGGTTCTGCAAAACTGCTTGCAAGTGCTGTGTTGGACTGTGCCGACTGAAGGCTGTTGTACTGTGTGGTTGGTTTTGCTCCCTGTTGTACTGTGTGGTTGGTTTTGCTCCCTGTTGTACTGGGTGGTTGGATTTGCTCCCTGTTGTACTGTGTGGTTGGATTTGCTCCCTGTTGTACTGCGTGGTTGGATTTGCTCCCTGTTGTACTGGGTGGTTGGATTTGCTCCCTGTTGTACTGTGTGATTGGATTTGCTCCCTGTTGTACTGGGTGGTTGGTTTTGCTCCCTGTTGTACTGTGTTGTTGGATTTGCTCCCTGTTGTATTGTGTTGTTGGATTTGCTCCCTGTTGTACTGTGTGGTTGGATTTGCTCCCTGTTGTATTGGGTGGTTGGTTTTGCTCCCTGTTGTACTGTGTGGTTGGTTTTGCTCCCTGTTGTACTATGGTTGATGGTTTTTTCCCTTCTCTCCCCTCTGTTTCTCAGACAATGTTATGTTCTCAGTTGTCAATCTTCCTTTTTTCCCCCCAGCCCCTTCCTCTGGGCCTTCTCTGTCACCTGGCTGCTCCCCCCAGCTTCTAGAGAGTTCAGAGAGGAGCATCGAGTGGTGGGGCAAGGACAGAGGGGATCCCTCCCCAGGCAGCCTCATTTGCTCCCCTAAATGTCCCCTCCAACCCTGTTCCACTCCCCCCTTGTCTCCCATTGGGAGAGAGTCTGTCCCCTTCCTCTGTCCCACTCCTGTGTTTGAGCTGCTGTCACCTCTGTCCTCCAGGGCTCCCTTGGAGCTGCATCCCCGAGCCTCGGAGTCCCTGTGAGGACAAAATAAAGTCTTGGATTTTGCCCTCCAACTGAGCCTGACTCCTTCCTCTGCCAGCATCACCATCTCTCCGTGAGAAGGGAGCAATCCCTTAGCTGCTCCTTCAGTTCCCAGCATCAGAGGAGTGTCCCCCCGCGGGTCAGCGGCGCCTGGCTGGCCGGGGTGGACGGAGTGACCGCTCCCTGAGGGACACAGCGACAGGGGACAAACCCACAAGCTGTCAACCAGCCTGCAGGTTTTTCAGGCCTGCTCTGGTGAATTGAGTCTGTTCTTGTCTAAAAAGGCATTTAAGTTAACCTCCTCTAGGCAGGAGCAGCTCGGGACACATTGGGACCCTCTGGAGTAATATGGGATATCTCCCACTGTTTGGTCTGAGATCATTTGTGCAGTCAGAGGCTCCAGCAGGTGAAACTTGGAGGGTTTGCACTTTTGTGTGGACATCATCCTAATTTTACCTTTGGCATAAGTAGCAGATGTTCAGATTATTGTGAGGGAGGCTGAAGCTCATTTGAGAGTCTGTACAAATTCCATCAACTTAACTAAAACCACAAAAAACGGTGCCTTCTGAGGCAGGGTCAAGTCAGGATACAACAAACCCCACAGGGAGCAGAGGTTAACCTGTGCTGGGGCACAGACAAGGTGCTTTACCTGGGAGATGTTCCTTCATTCACCTGGAACAGCACCAGGTGTGCTCTGCTGCAGCCTCCTGCTGGGACAGAGCACAAACCCTGCTTGGTTCTGCCCCAGAGCCATCCTGCTCCTGTTCTAAACACAGAATACCTGACATTGTCACTTCACAGGGGAAACCTGAGCAATCTGGAATGGTTCCAGTTCAGAGCATGAACATCCAACCTCAAACCAGCTGGGAATTCTGGCCAGCTGGGAGGGGGAGCTCCTGAGGGCTCTGTTCAGCCTGAGAGCAGAACCACGGAGGTGCTGCCAGGGAAAAGACACAATTAGTGAGAGCAATTAATCTTTTGGGGACACAGAGGGTGTCCCCTGCTGCACGTGGGGAGGACAGCTGCCATCAGATATCCCAGCTGTGGTGCCAGTGTTGGGCTGCAAGGCTGAGCAGGTCAGAAAGGGAAATCCCTGCCCTGCCCCATGACCAGCCCTGCCTGTCACCTTTTAATTCAAGGCAGTTCTGTCCTTCGGTCCCTGTCCTGCTGTGGAGAGAGCCTGGAACTGTCACATCTGAGCTTAACCAGTCCAAAGAGCTGAATCCAACCTAGTTTCAACCTTCCCTGATTGCCCTCTGATCCAGAGCAATGGGAAGGAGCAGTAAGGGATTTACTGCTCCTGGGAGCTCCTGGTGTTCCTTTAAAATCCATGGAAAACGTGCAGTGGTTAATGATTAGGAACTTGCTCCAATGTTTTGTACCATGGCTTTGTGTCACTTCCTAAAGAGCTGCCTGGCACCTGATGAGCTGTGAGCTCAGGGTGGGTATTTTGGGTGGACCTTGGCCTCATCCATTCATGTTTGGAATTCTCCATCCTCACCTCTTCCCTGCTGCCATCCCGTTTTTCTGCCTGTGATGGGCCCTCAGTCCATGAGATTCCCCTCAGGGCTGCTGCAATGAAGAATTATCAACATGTATTTTGCTCTTTTTCTCTCTAAAAAATCCCTTTTAGAGATGATCACCTTCATGATAATTGCAGCAGGGCCTAATTCCTAACAAAGTGAAGTGGAATTGGAAGCACCTCTGGGGCCTCTGACCTGCATGAGCTGTGGAGAGCAAGGTCACAGTGGCCTTCAGGAGGAGCAGGGGCACCAGAAGGACCTTTTGGAGCATCCCTGACCCATCTGAGCAATCCCTGTGTTTGAGCCCAGCAGAGCTCAGGACTCTGCCCTGGCTGAGCCTCCTTTTAGGAGGAGTTTGGCCACCTGGAGAAGGTAAATCCTCTGCCTTTCCACCAAAGTGTTCAGCAGCAGCCCCTGCAGAGCACTGGGCTGGCACAGGAGTCAGGGATGGCTCAGATTTCTCGGAGCTTTGCTGGAGCTGTGCCCCAGCAGGATCCCTGCTGGCAGGGCCAGAGTTAATGCCCTGTCACAGGGCCTGGATAATCCAGCAGGAGTGTGGGCAGTGCTCAGGCCTGATCCATCCCAGCCCCCAGAGCTGCCACTGCACACACAGCCCAGGGAATGCTGCTCACCTTGGGATTCACTGAGAGCAAAGCTCTTCTTTTACTGAATTGGCAGCTTTGGGGAAGAACCCCAGATATTTCATTAACCCTTATGTCCTGGGTTAGGGAACCCAAAATGTGTATTCTGTTTCATCTGCTGAAAGAAGTTGGGGAGATGTTCTTCTTTATCTNCTCACCATCCCTGGGCCCCTTCTCACCATCCCTGGGCCCCTTCTCACCATCCCTGGGCCCCTTCTCACCATCCCTGGGCCCTTTTCACCATCCCTGGACCCTTCTCTCTCAGGATCATCTCTGCTCCAACAGAACCACATCTGCCACTCCAGGAGGACTCACTTTTGGACTGCTTCAAAACACCCTGACCAACAGGGTGTCAGGTTGTATTGTTCCATTTATTTTATTTTACCTTTTTTTTCCCCCTCTCTTCCCCTATTAAATTGTCTCTCTGACTGGGAGTCTCACTGGTTTTGCTTTCAAACCAGCACACCTTCTGGGCAATAAGAAATAACGAACCATAATTATCCTGCACCTCATCACCCTCAACCTTCCCTCACTCTGGGCCATGGTCCTGAGGCAGCTCTGCCAGGGGAAGGTTTGATCACTTTGGGAGCACCCTGGCTCATCCTTCTCAGCACCACAAACCCCTCTGATGGCTGAGCCCGTGTGAGCAGAGCCTGCCCTGCTCCCTGCACACCCCAAAGTGCCTCTTTAGCACACGGCCAGATTTGTTCCCAGCCCAAAGGAACTGAAGTGTGCAGAATCAACTGCAAACTGCAGAGCCAGGCAAAGCAGTTGTGGCTGCAAGAATGGCTGAGTGCTTTGCTTCTCCTGTGAAGTGCTGTCAGTTCAAATCCAGGCTGGAATCTCAAATAAAATGAACTCCTTTTTTTCCTGCCTGGAAACTTCCCAGGACTTCCAAGTAATCTAGTGTCACATTGCCAGCAGAATTGGGCAAATTATTTATCCCACAATTTTTGNCAAAATGTGGCAAATTTTTTTTCCCCCAATTTTTTTTTTTTTTTTTTTTTTTTTTTTTTTTTTTTTTTTTTTTCTCTTGCAACATCTGTGGGTAGTTCAGGATATTTCTTGATCGGATTTCTTCGATGAGATGATGGCAGGGCTTTTTTTTTTTCCACTTCATGATCTCTCTGCCAGGAAAATCAGACTTTTTCCTCACTTGGAGCTGTGGTGCAGTTTCTATTCCTGTGCAGTTTTCTTGTCACCCTCCCAGGCTGCACAAGGAGCCTCCAGAAGTTCCCCCAGGTACACCCGTGCAGTGGCAGATGTGCAGAACTCCAGGTGCTCCAAGCAAAAGGAGCAGTTGCTTGGCTGAGCCAATTCCATCCCATTTTTCCCTGCAGGATGCAGGAGTGCTGTGTCCCTAGCCCAAAGGAGGGGGCTGGTGGATGTGTGTGAGCTCCAGTGCTGGAGTGATGTCCCAGAGAAGTGGAGTTTGCCAGCCTGGAGGGTCTGGTCTCTCTCAGGCTGGGAGGGGCTGAACCCACAGCTTAAGGTGCCCCAAGAGCCACCCCTACCCCGTGTGAAAACCCAGGGCTGAAATCTTCTCAGGCTGCAGATTTGTAGAGTCCTGCTGGAATTTCTCTCAGAATCCCAGAAAGATTCCTTGAATTGGGAGGGACCGTAAAGATCACCCTGTTTCTTAAAATTCCTCCAGGTCACCTTCCAAAAGAAGGTTTGAAGATCTGAGATCAGCTTGATGGCCTTGGCCAACCACCCATTCCAGAGACCTGGGAGTGAGCACAACTCCAGAAAAGCTGATGTAAGGAGTCAAAAGACCCCTGAGGACTTTTAGTGAACATGAACATCAAATTCACCTACAAGGAGGGGGTGAGCAGTGGAGCAGCTGGAGCTTGAGTCCTGCTCAGAAAGGGTCAGGCTTTAGAACAAACCAGAGAGAAAGAAATATTAAAGGTGTGGTGGAAAAACAGGATTCTGTGCAATAAGGAAATTGCCTTACAAGTAATTCAATCTGCTCTTTAAATGCTCGGTGTATCAGGCAGCAAGATGCAGCAGAATGTTTGAGAAATAGATTTCATTCAGGAAAAAAATCCTATAGTGCTGATAAGTGGCAGACAGCTCAAGAAAATTCACTAAACAAAGCCAGGAGAGTGGGCCAGCAATAAATGTAATCCAGGTGAGCAGGCTGGAGGTAGAAAGCAACAATAACTGCAGGCAGCCATGCCTAAATGTGCTGACAGTTCCCATTATGAGGCTCAGTTCTCACTTTTTGATAACTTTGCTACTTTAATTCACTTGGGCTGCAGCTCTCCCAGCCGAGTGCTGCTCCGGCCTGGGTTTGAAGAATTGCTGCTGTGGATCAGTGCTGGGGGTAAGGTCTCTGGGAATTTATTAGACAAGAATGACTCCACATCCTTTTTCTCCAAAGCGCTTTAAAAAGCAGGAAATCCACCCAAATGCAATGTTAAAAGGGAAGTGAGGCTCTGAAGGGAAGCACCAGAGGATGTGAAGTGGCAGCAGGGAGGTTGTCCTGCTCTGTTGGTGCTTTGGCTGCTCCTGCCAGGCAGAGCCCTTCTGGGATGTCCCTGCCAGGAGTGGAGACTTCAGGGTGCCACACAACACCAGATTTTCCATTTTTTGTCTGGGAGACAGAAGATCTGTAAAAATGTGCTTCTTCTATTTCAGCCTCATTTCCAAGATTTATTGCTGTTTGTGCAAAGGCTCAGCAATGGGGACAGTCTCCTGTTTCAGGTTTGTTAAGGCTGTTTCAGCTGCATCCACAAAGGGGTTTTGGTGCCTAAATAGCTCTTGAGTTGTTTGAATCAAACCCACAGGTTTGGTTCCCCTGACATTTCTTAATGCTCCATTTAGAGTCATCTTCTCTTGGAGGGACCTGGACCTCCTGTGCTTTGTGGGCTGACCCTTCCCAAGGCCTTACAGGGCTCTTCCTCTCTCTGCTCCCAGCCCTGACTGGGATCTGTGTCTGCCCTAAACCTGAGTGAAACTCTCTGGGTCTGACCCAGAGGCTCAGACCTTTCCCCACTCTGCCAGGAGATGACCAGGGGGCCCTGGCCCCAACAGGAGAGATAAACAGAGTTACCTGTGCCTGGAAGGTGCCCTGATGAGGACAGGCCAATGTGGACTGCACAAGAGACTCACTGGGCAGCAAGAAAAGAGCCTGAGATGCTTTTGCTCCAGCTCCATGGCTTTGGCCCCTGCCAGGGATCAGGGAGAGCCCAGGCAGGATGTGGGGGACTCCTTTCTGCTCTAGCAGGGCTGGGTGCTCTGCAGAGCTCCTTTCAGCTCCCTTCAGGGACTGAGGCACCTCACGATTCTCTCACACTCTTGTTCTCTGGACAGCCCTTGTTCTCTGCCCCCACTCAGGAGGGAGGCACGAGCTCCTGTATTTTACACAGACCAGATGAATCCTCAGAATCTGACTTTCTATGAAAAGTGTATTCTGGTGTTAGATGACAGGCTTCTGGGATAATATGAGCCAGATTTGATTTTGGGTGAGCCCTTGGAGCAGAACTCTGTGATGCTCAGAAAGACTTAAACCCCAGGCTGCCCTAGCTGGGATTTTCACACACAAGTCCCACAGTGCAGGGCTGGGTGGGGGTAATGGGGAACACTCTTGTTTCCCCCCAGTTTGCCCAATATTTGGGCATTGTTTGTGGCAGGATGTGACCCCTTAGGACCCCTGTTGAGCTGCCTGCCAGTGCTCTCAGCTGCAGAAAAGCCCCAGCCCTGCTGCTCCATGGAGATCCCCTTTACCTGGTGTGTACCCTCAGCTGAAGTTTCAGTGCACATCCCACATTTCTCAAACGTGTTCAGTTTGTTTTTCTGGAGGCTCCTGACCTCCAAATGCACCTGAAGAGCTTCCCAAGCAGTGATGTCCATTAGAAAAGCACAAACGGATCCCTGGAGTTGGAGGTGGGCTCCAAAGCAGCCCCCCAGTAACACCAGCAGTGGCTGAGAGCTGCTGCTCCCTCCGAGGGTGCCCTCAGCACCACCCAGTCAGAAGGGACCTCAGCACTGCTGCTGCAAATTTCCAAGGAATTCAGGGATGCATGTGGATGTAGGCACATGGCTTTAGTCTGCTTGCAGAGGGAAATCAGCACCTTAATTCCAGCGGGGCAATTATCCTCCTCCTCCAGGCTCCACTCCTCACATGAGCGTTTGTTTGCAGCACAGGTTCTGTTTTATCTCCCATTGCATTCCTGGAAAAGCAGGGACACTGAAAAGCTTCCGTAGGCAGGGATGTGAGTGGGAGCTGTACTGGTAAAATTATACCGGTGGTATAATTATCCTGATCAATTTTCCATATAAAAGAGACTTCAGAAGAACTCATTTGTTTAACTATGTAAGCCTCAGCCTTTACTCCAGTGGCATCTCTGTTCACCAATCAACATAATGAACATAGGCAATTAAGGTGCACCAGAAACCTGGTTACATTTCCTAAAGGCATTTCCCAATGTCCAAATGCTTGATTTGCAAAATTAATGAGCTGCTGAAGTCCCTTGGTATAAATCAGCACATCTCGACCGCCTTCAGATGAGATCCCCTCATCCAGCTGAAGGTTGGGTCCTTTGTTAGCCAAGGGCTGCTCTGAGAAGCAGAATGATGGTTATTTTCAATATTTACAGTTTGATCCTGGAAGTTAATTTGGACAGTGTGCCCAGTGATTGAATTAAACAGCAGCCTGGGCACAAGACTCATGCAAAGAGGGGAAAAAAAAAAAAAAAAAAAAGAAAAGAGCTTTTTCCCGTGGGCTGAGTTGTGCCTAGTGAGGTGCCCCACTGTGATGGGCAGATTTGCAGCCCCTCATTTCATCCAGGCAAATCTCCTCCCAGAAAACAGGGTCCAAACTGCGGGCTGTGGCCCCCAGAGGCCGGGGAGCAGCAGTGCCCCTCGGCAGCACAGGGATTTAACTGCGGCCGTGGCACATTTGCCATTTGCTGGGCGAGTCCCCTGGAAATGGAGCAAAGATTCTGCTCCTCGACTGCTCAGCAGCAGAAAGAGAAGGGACGTCAGGCCCTCTGCTCACAACTGTGTTGGCTGATGCTGCCCTCAGGGGGTGAGACTCCTCCTGAAACCTCTCAAGTGTTTGTGGCTGATCTGAGTGAAAGTGATTTGCCCTAATCCCGCCCTGTATTTAGTGGGTTCTGCATTAAAGGACCGGCCCTGCTCCTGCAAGGGACCTGATTTCCATTCTCCTGTCAGCATTTGGGGCCAGAAAAGTGTCAGCAGGAGAAGCAGTGCGAGGGGCAGTGTCAGGGACATCCTGAGTCCCCACAGCTCCATCTCCCTGCCCTCAGGGCCCCCACACTCAGATCTGCAGGAATTTGTAGGGAAAGGGAGAAGTTTGGAATCTGAATCTGGTCCATAGCTGCTGGCTGCATCCTCTTGCAGGGCTGTGGCATCCCTCAGACTCATGTCGAGGCCAGGGGAGGTTTATATGGGATATTAGGAAATCCTTTTTCACAGCAAGGATGGTCAGGCTGCCCAGGGAAGGGTGGAGTCACCATCCCTGGAGGGATTAAGAAGAGGTGGATGTGACACTTGGGGACATGTGGTGGCCTTGGCAGTGCTGGGGGGATGGTTGGATCTTTGAGGCGTTTTCCAGCCTAAATGGTTTCATGATTCTGTGCTTATTGGGCTGCCTTCCCTGCTCCTTCCCCCCTTGCTTATCCTGATGGACAAGGCTCCAGGTTACCCTGCACTGATCAAACATGAAAAGCAGGGCCTGTGCACCCTGAGACAAAACTCCCCAAATTTCTGAGGCAAGAGTTTTGGCCAATTAAAGCAGCTGTATGGAAATCCTAAAGGAGATGTGTAATTTTAAATGGATGAGGAATTCTGGCCTTGCCATGGCCCTGACTCTGGGTAACTGCTGAGATGGGGCCTTATCAGAAAGGGGCTCCCAGCTCTGCAGCTGAGCTCTGCCATGGTGATGCCCTGGGAAGGCTGACCTGAAACAGAGACCAGACAGAGCTGGAGAATAAAACAGATATTTATTGAAAGGCCTCCAGGATCCACCTTGGGCAGGACAGGGCCTGACCAGGGCTACACCCAGGGTAGACTAAGAATGGTCACAAAATGGCTCCCCAGTCACAAGATCTTACATTTTTGGTCCAAGTTTTGGTCCATTTGCATGTTGGGGTTTAATTGTCCAATTACAGCTTCAGGTTGTGAGGTCCCATCCTTCTTGTCTTCTCTCTTCAGTCTTTGTTTGTGCTGTTGGGCTAAAAGTTGTACTTGGTCTGCAGCAGGAAAGGATTTGTTTTGTCTATCTACCCTGTGAAGAGAGCTTACTGCACTTAATCTGAGGCTCAGAACTGCACCCCTAGGCAGCACAGAATCTGAAAATATGAAAGCTGAAACTTAATCAATGGAACGGAACAGAATAGAGTAGAATTAAACGGAATGGAATGGAATGGAATGGAATGGAATGGAATGGAATGGAACAGAATAGAGTGGAATGGAATGGAATGGAATGGAATGGAATGGAATGGAATGGAATGGAATGGAATGGAACAGAATAGAGTGGAATGGAATGGAATGGAATGGAATGGAATGGAATGGAATGGAATGGAGTGGAATGGAACGGAACAGAACAGCTGCTGGATGTGGACCAACAACCCTGAAGTCCTTGCTAGAGTTGGATCCATCCAGGCTTGGGCCCTGCACTTCAGGAAAAACACAGGACAGTTGGCAGTGAGTGCTGGAGGTGAGTGCAAGCCGAGAGAGCTTTGGGTTGTTGAAGATACTGTAGAGAAGCTGGTGCTGAGAGCATCTTCAGAGAGGTCAGTGCAGCCTCTGGGGCAGGCAGGATGAGAAATGGGGCTGGATTTGCCTCAGGGATGTTTGGATTGGGTGCTGGGAAAGCTTCCCTAAGGATCACCAAGCACAGCTGCTTGCGTTGGAGGCTGATCAGCACCTTTGTCTTACAGAAATTAAACACATCTGCGTTTCACACAGTCCTGGCCAGAGGAGAGATATGGACAAGGTGGGTCTGTGAGGACACCAGTAACCTTCTGGCTGGAACTGGGAAGCTCTTGGTTGTTTGCTCACAGCGCTTTGACAGGAGGTCTGTGCTTCCTCTCTGTACAGAATCACTGACACATTTTCATGTCTCGACATGAGGAGAGTAAATGGCCTTGAGTCGTGCCAGGGGAGGTTTAGATTAGATTTTAGGAAAAATTTCTTCATGGAAAGAGTTGCAAGGTATTGGCACAGGCAGTGGAGGAGTTACCATCCCTGCAAGTGATCAAAGAACATGGGGATGTGGCACTTGGGGCCGTGGTTAGTGGTGAACTTGGTGGTGTTGATGGTTGGACCCAATCATCTTGGAAGTCTTTTCCAACCTCAGTGATTCTGTGTGGCTCAAGTTCAACTCTGTGTGGTCTCCATCAGCAGAAAAGTCTGAAAGACCAGCTCAGAGCTCTGTCCAGCAGCAGAAAATGAACTGAAAGCCCAGAAAATGGGCAGCACTTTCACAGCAGGGACTGTGAAGAAGGGCAGGGATAGTGCAAGGGGCAAGGGCAGAGCTGTTGGCCCCATGGTGAAAATGCATCTGAGTGACTCCAGGAGACACTGAGCCACAACTTGGCAGAAACACAGAGATTATTGTAGAATTCTACATATTTCCAGAGGAAGTTGCATCTTTTGCAGTGCACAGGCAGGCCAAGCAGAACATCCTTCACAGCACAAGGACACGGGAGTATTTCAGATGCAGAATCTGAAGCATTTTTGATGACCCATTCTTTACTCACATTCATTATTTAGGTTTGACTGTTTCAGAAACCTGACGGTTTCTCCTTATTCTTAAAGACAGATGCTGATGCTGAGCTGGAAGTTTTTAATCTGCTCTTTCCATTGGGCTGACCTCTGTCTCTCCTCCTAATGGGAGCTCTGAAATACAACGAGACAAATCCAGAGCACTCGTTCTGTTCTGAGGGCTGCAGAGGCAAAAGGGTTCCCTGTCACTGAGGAACTGGTGCAACATGTCTTCATCTCACTGGGCACCTGAACCAGGCTTATCTTTGCATCACCAGTGCTCTGAGGAACGGGGAACTGCTGCAATGACCCATCTCAGGCACCAAAAACTGAGCTGGTGCTGCCCCTGCTGGGAGGGGCCACCTCCCATCTCAGGGGGTTCCAGCTGCTGCTGCCTCTGTGTCCCCATCTGTGCAGAGCAGGCTGGAAACAGCTCTGAGAGACCCCTCCCTCTGCCCCCACCCTGCTCCCTCTGTCAGAGCCAGCACCATCCTCTCTCCTCAAGCTGCACCATCAAATGTCCCAGTATGAAATGCCATCGGGCCTGACATTGCACATTCCTCACATTCCTGGCTTCTCCTTGCTTGAATTTCCCTTTGTAGCTTTGATGCCCATACAAAGCACACTGGAAGTAATGCTGCTTCTAATTCACTTTTGAATACTTCCAACCCATCCCATCCATCTGTGTCCCTGAATCCTTGAATCCTGCTTGCACTGTTTGCCCTGGGCTGCCAAAATGCCCTTTTGGAGCTCAAAGGCAGAGTTGGAAAAGAGGGACATTGGATTTTGGGGCCACTTCCCTGCCAGTTCCAGCAAGTCAGAATAAAACAGAGGAGCAGAGCAGCCACTGAAGACAAAAGCCTTTGATCTGATTTTATCAGAAATACTTGTGCCAATGAGGAGAGGAATGGGGCAGAAACTTCAAGGTAAGAGTCAGGATCAGCAGGGTCTGAATTTCCTTTGAGTCCTTTCCATTTGCCACATGAAAGCTTCTCCCTCTCCTTGTCTTCCTTCCTGGGCTCCCTGGAACATTTTAGCCTGGCTGCAGGTGATGGTCTCAGAGCAAAGTTTCACTTTCTGGAGAGGCTGCTTTTGAAATCTCCTTCTGCCCACTCTGTGCCCTTCAATTCAGCTTCAAAAGTCATTTCCCTCCCCAGCATTTCCCCTTATATATAGAAATGTTTACCCAAAGGTTAAAAATCCATTTACTGTGGCTCGGGAGATGTGCCTGGCGCTGAGGGCTCTCTGGACAAAGACACTCTAATGAGGACCTTATTAAGTGAAAGCTGCCACAGGAAATCACGGTGGACAGGAGTTTTGTGCTGGATGTCAGACTCCAGTAGCTCTGAGTGAATTGGGCAGGAGGGCAGAGCTGGAGGAAAAGGTGGCACTCCAGGAACAGAGGGATTTGTGATCACCCATAACGAGAAATTCTGAGAAACCTGCAGAGCAGAGGGATGTTGGAGGGGACTCTTCTCCTGGTGTGAGGCAAATACAACCAAGAAGTCCTAAAGCTGGAGGCACAATGACCCTCACCAGACCTGGCCCAGGGCTGTGGAGTTTGCCCAGACTTGGTTGGTTGGTTGTGTGTGTGGCACTTTGTGCTTGGATTCCACATCTGCTCCTGCCCTGAGAGTGGCACTTGAGAGAGGAGGAGATTGTTGGACTTCACCAAAAGAGGTCCCAGACCAGTCCCAGGCCAGCCCAGGTTCCTGTGCTGTGGATCCAGAGGTGAAGGTGTCTCCACTGCAGCTCTCACACAGCTCAGGGACATTGTCCCACCCATACCCACACCCTTCACTTCCCAAAGCCTGAAGGGGCTCCAGGAGAGCTGGGGAGGGACTGGGAACAAGGGATGGAGGGACAGGACACAGGGAATGGCTCCCAGTGCCAGAGGGCAGGGCTGGATGGGAGATTGGGCAGGAATTGTTCCCTGGCAGGGTGGGCAGGGCTGGCACAGGGTGCCCAGAGCAGCTGTGGCTGCCCCTGGATCCCTGGCAGTGCCCAAGGCCAGGCTGGATGGGGCTGGGAGCAGCCTGGGACAGTGGGAGGTGTCCCTGCCCATGGCAGGGTGGCACTGGATGAGCTTTAATGTCCCTTCCAGCCCAACCCAGTGTGGGATTCTATAACTGAGAAGGAGCTGAGTGCAATGATTTGTTTATTATTTGAAGGGATTTTAATATGTGAAGCCCATCTCCTATCTTCCACTTTATTTTTGGTGTATTTCTTCAGGAGAAATCATTACAGATTTTTTTTTTTTTTTCCCCATTCAGCATTTCACAGGAGAGCCTGCAATGGTTTTGACTGAAACAACTTCAGCCAGGTTTGACTTAGATTTGAAGCAGGGCCCTCAGGTCCTTCCCCCAGGGGTGTGGTCACAGGGTCTCGGGTCTGTGGGTTCGTTGAGAGAATTAAAACTGAGAAGTGACAGCAGTAGCTGTATCTCCTTCTGAACTTTGCTTCTGGAGACTTCAGTCCCTTTTGAAGGCAGTGGTTTCTGTTACCAGGGAGGTTCTGGGGTCCTTGATCCTGCATTTTGGAGTTTGGGGGGCACACAGAGGAGCCACCTGGCCAGGAGTGCCCTCGTACCCGCAGAGAGCCTGGCCCCTGTGCTCCCAGCTCCCTTTGCCATGAATGGATGAAGGTTCCTCCACCTTTTAATCCTGAAGAACCATCTAGATTGAGGAAAAAGACATTAAATTATCCACAGAGAATTTTCCACAGTGTCCTCACATGATTTTAATTTTCAACCAAACCAATGGGAAGTGTTTAATGCTCAGTTTTTATTTTCTTGTAGGGCTTTCCCCCCTTCACTTTCTGACTCTGGGATTCACAGGGCTTTTCCCTACACCCTCTTCACAAAGACTTTGCAGAATATTGCTCATAAATTCCCAGAGCTGTGAAATTTTTAAAGCCTGAAAGAAACAGCATTGGCCACTTTGACCCACATAATTCGAAATATTTAGTGAGAGAGAGAGACTGGTTGGGGCAAAAGGAGAGCTAGTTTTTTTCTTTTCACAAAAATAACGTTTCCTCTTGTTCCATCTGAAGGTTTAGTGCCCAGCTGAGTTTATTTGTACACACAGAACAACATTTTCAGCATTGCTTTCTCTTCATGAGCGCCCCCCCTTCCATTCCCGGGCTGTCTCACCTATTGAGCTGCTTCCAAATGCCCCAGAGGATATTTGTGGTTACACAGGACTTGACTTTTTAATATAAAATTGAAATAAGAGGCAGCAGAAGAAACAAAACCAAAGCACCACCAAAACAATTCAACAAATTTATTTCATCGAGTTTATTTCCCTTTTGCACCTTTGAACGGCCAAGGAGCTGTTGTGTGAATGCCACCCTACAGGATAAATCCCTATTTTCTATTGGGGTTTTCAGGAATACAACCACAGGAATACCCCTGGAGCTAGGCTGTGCCTCAGAAACAGGATTTTTTTTTTTCTTTTTTTAATATTTTCTCCTGACTGAGTAACAGCAATTCTGAACATTTTGAATTGAAGCGAGGCAGAGCCTGCCAGCTTCCCAAAAGGAACACAAGTATTTCTAAAAAGCTTCTAAAGGAGGTTGCAGGATGTTAATTGCCTATGGATACTGTAAAATGAGAACTAAAATACCAAAGGTTGCCAGGTCCCCTTCAGTCATTTTTCCCCCAGAATTCAGGCTGCAGCTCAGACTTGTTCTAAAGGTAAAAGGCTTTTTCTTCTGTACCTACAGATGCAGGATGAGACTTGTCCCTGTCTTCTGCTCGCAGACAGGTCAGCAAACACCATCCCCATCTCCAGAATCTGGGCAAGATTGACATTCTCCTGTGCTCATTTCTGATATGCAACCTTTACAGGCTTTAGCAGGGCAAGAAATTACAATGAACACATTAAAACCTGTAAAATGAGAAGCGTGAGCTAAACCAGTGGAAATCTCAGCGTTCCCTCCCCTCTGCCTACTCCAGTCAGCATCTGAGAGACCAAATCCTGCCCCACTGAAACCATTCCAACCCCCTGCAAGCAGAGGTGCCATTCATCCCTGCCACTTGAATTTTGCTGCAGGAGATTCCGAGGTCACTGATGATTATTTGGTGCCAGCAGTGGGATGGTCACAGTAACCATGGCACAACGATGTCCCAAGCTGGGCTGGGTGCCTCCATTCATCCCTTGGCATGAGGCATCTTGGAGAATCCCAGTTGTCAGTGTCTGATGGCCCTGAGCAGTGCAGACACCCTATCTTGGTTTGGAAAGACAGGTGTCTGCCTGGGAAACTGGAGTTTCCCTTGGAATGGAGAATGGAAACCCCTCACCCCCCGTCAAATTATAATTTTGCAATCAAGGGCTTTCAGGCAAAGATTTGGGAATAGGAANTTGAGTTACCAGAGATAAAGGAAAACATCTCCCCAACTGCTTTTAACAGATGAAAATAAAATACACAACCCAGAACACACCCCCAGTCCTGCAGGAGCCAGCGGAGCTGCTCCAGCACCTCTGCCCCTTCTGGATTTGGCTCCTCCAGAGCTTTGCCCTGAGGTTCTCCAAGAGCTGGGGCCACCTGTGACTCTTGGGGTGCTCACTGAGGAACAGCACACCGTTATTTAGAGCTGATCTTGCTTTGTCAGAAGTAGCTGGGGGTGAGATGAGCTCTGAGGATGCCACAGGGCAGGAGCAGAGTGGACTCTGAGGGGTGCAATGAGATTGAAGGTCCCTCCCACCCAAACCAGTCTGGAATCCTGTGAACCCCCAAACCTGGGGCTGTCACCTCATGGCCACCTCCCTCTGCTGCTGGCATGGCTGAAGCTGCCCAAAGCAGCCCAGCTGCTGTGATTAATTGTTGCCCCACAGGAATCAGCCGTGGCTGGCCTGTCCTGCAAACCCCAAATGCTCTTTGCCCTCCCCGTTTGCCTCTTTCCAGTTTGAGCCTTCAGCAGCTGTGCTGCCTAATTCTTACCCCTCTTAGAAAATAGATTAATACACAAAATAACATCACGAGCAGCAGGGATCTGATAAACTCAATTGGCTCAATGACTGCTGGCAGTGTTTTCCCTAAATCAGAAATCATTCTGGGAGGGGCAGGATGAAAGGAAGAGCGAGGCTCAGTGTGTGAGGCCTGTGTGTGTGCAAATGTGTGTGTGTGTGTGTATAAGCACTTGAGGGTGTTTTTTTAAATCAGCTCAGCATGCAAATATATATTTCTGCTGAAATGATGTTCAAACAGTCAAAGCAGAAACAGATGTATTGAAAATATAAATACAGGGCTTAATAAATATTTTATCATCAAATATTTCAAAAATGTCATCTTTAAAAACATGAAAATTCAGCCTCAGGAGGACCAAAATATTTAATCACTCTCAAGAAATTCTTAAAAGGGAATCTCTTTCCATCAGATTCCTTCTAAAGAGAAGAATGAATTTCCAGGTGCTCTGAGCTATATTTATTTTAATCAAAATCACTCACTGAGTTAAAGGAGATAAAATAATCAGTGAGGTCATTATTAAGTGAGATAACAACTTCTGAATGAATGCTCTCATTAATCTAATTATAAAATGGAATGGTATCTTGCTAATCAGGCTGTTAACTGCACCCCTGGAAGTGTGAGGCTGTAATCACAGTTGTGTGAGCCAGGACAGGGCTGTGGGGAATGAGGGGGAATCAAAGCCCAGGCCCTGCTGGCACAGGTGAGGCACAGACCTGACGGGGAGTGTGACCTGCAGCTCACCCCCAGGGAGCTAAAGGGCATTAAAAACGGTCTGAATGGACCCCCTGCTTCCCCTGCTCTGTTCCCCTGGCCTTGGACATGAAGCAAGACCCCATGAGTGTTCCCAAACTGCTCCAGTGGGGCCCTTTCTGCTCTGCAGCAAGGGGTTTAGGGCTGGGGGGTGTTGGGAAAGGCGCCGTGTTCTGGAGGAATGATGGGCACAGGGCTGAGGTGGGATCTCAGAGGGTTCTTGGGCTGCCTTTTTCAAAACCTGCTGTGGGATTCACAGCCAGGGATCCTGTCAGCCCAGCTGGACCTGGACACACCTTTACAGTCAGAAATACTTGGGCTCACATCATAAGGAGTTCAAAGACAAATCTGGAGAGCCCAGAGGAGGCCACGGAGCTGCTCCAAGGGNCAGTGAACACCCTGGGCCTGTTCAAATCCTCCAACGCTACCCCAGCACCCCCTGATTTAATTTTATGGCATCTTCCCACTCTCTGTGCACGTTCTGCATCTGATTTCTCTTTGTGGGGGTTTCCATTATCCAGGTGATGTCACCTTGACCTGTCCTCAGCACGGGCATCCAGAGCCATCCTCCCCTGTCTGAGCAGGATCCTCCTTTCCTGTCACTGTGAGCAAACAGCCCGAGGGGCCTGGGCAAGCTCCTGGCAGCAGCAGCTTCCTCAGCTGCTCTGAGCTGTGTCCTGCAGGTCTCACCCCATTTCCTGCACCATTTTCTTCCCTCAGTTGGTGGTTGCTGGTGATTTACCAATGTCAGAGGATGGGTCCTGAGCTGTGGTGCCTCTCTGAGGCTGCTCTGAGGAAGAGGAAAGGATTGTCCCTCTCGAAGCGATGCCAGGTGAACGCTCGCCTGGTTTAAAATGTGTACTAACAAATCCCTGCATGGCAGCTTGATGAAAAGCTAAAATGACACATCCCTGAGTGAGCTTTCCAAACGGCGTCACGGGATTTGAAATATTTGAGAAGGAAGATAACGTTGTACAAATTGTATAAAAGGGTGGCTGTACCACTGCACAGGCTCTGCAAGGGGGAGCAAAGTTTTATTTTGTGCTCAGGTGTTCTCATAAACCCCACCAAGACCTTTCTGCATTTTTAGCTCCTAAATTCCTCTACATTCTGACATAATAATTTATTTCCTTGGAGGGAAAAAAAAAAAAAAAGGGAGAAAAGATTTTTCTCCTACTTATTAACGCCTGGTAAGAATTTTCACAGCTATTAATAAATCCAGAGTACTTTATTTCACTTGAGCAGATCCAGGAGCCAAGTGATGTCCTACCAGACATGTTTTGAAATTTCCAGTAAACACACTAAAAATATTTTGCCACAAATAATATGGAAAGTGCTGTTCATTGCAACACTCAATTTCCTGTTGTCTGTATAAATGTTCTACAGGCAGGAGCGTTCAGATTTTGAAATATGGAATAAATTTAAGTTTAAATGAAGTAAGAAAGGTTACTGTTGCAGAAAAAGCCTTCCTTCTACGAAATTTCAGGTCAGCTCCTCTGGATTATGGAAAGAAGGTGCTCAGAAAAATGAAGTGTGCTTTAGTGTTTATTTTAAGGCAAACTTCTCTAAAGGGTGGCTCGATGAAGGATGGATGTACTGAGTGACTTGGAGAATTTTCCTGAGCATTTGGAAGCCCCATGGGCTGAGTTAGCAGAGCAAGCAGCCAGTGTCACTCTCAGTGGCACTGCCCTGGTGCCCACCCCTCTGTGATACTGGAGTCACTGTCCCCCAGGCAGCTTCAGGGACATCAGAGCTGCAGTTCAGGAACTGGGTGCATTTGGGAACACTGAAATTCAAGATATCATGCCCTGGAGTGGGAGCAGTTGCCAAGGTATAAACCTGATTGCCCAAATCACTGCTGGTATAGAGAGAATGTTAAGTGCAGGTTTGTGTCACCAAAATGGGTCCCAGACCTCACTGAAAGCTTGAATGGAGGTCCAAAATCCATTTCATCTGGCCTGTTGAGGGAATGGAATTCCAGGTGCTGGTGGATTCTTATTTAGGATGTCTGGAGGTGGTTTTACTCTCACTGCAGTCACCTGCTCCTGGGGAACTGGGCCCATTTGTGGCTTAGTGCTGAACACAACATCCAAGGGAGGAATTGTCCTCACCTTGAGCCAGCTGGGACATCTCACCCAAAGCAACCTGACGCGAATTGTCCCCAAGGTGCCACACAAAAGTGAAGGTGAGGCTGAACAGGTCACACACAAGTCCAAGAGGCCTCAGAAGGAGCTGCTGAGGCTTGGTGGGCTCCTCCTCATCCTTCAGCCAGTGTTTATGTGACTGCTGGAGTGACCCAAGAGCATCTGCAGTGTCACAGCTTCCTCTCCCTGACACGAACAGGATGTTTTTTGGTGTATTTGTCATCACATCTCTTGAGTTCCTCTGCATTGCAGCACTCATGTTTGAAGGAAACCATGAAACCATGGATTTGGGATAAAGGAGACTCCTTCAGGAGCCAACTCAGCCTCCCTAGATGTTCCATTAAGGTCGAAACCAAGGCAGGCAAAATCCAGAGCTGTTTTGGTGGTGAGGGGGGAGCATCCCATGGAGGAGCAGCTGGCCTGAGGCCTCCCTGCACCGTGGCACTGCCTGCTCCACGAGCAGGGAGCAGAGGGATATGAGCCCCTGGGCACCAAGGGACCAGCTCTGCTCACCTGTGACACTGCATGGAAGTGCCACTCCCCTGTGCAAGGTGGTGACAGCACCCGGTGCCTGTGCCAGACCCTGAACGGATTGTCCTGGGGCAGAGAGTGTCCCCCAGCAGTGTCAGCCCCAGTGCAGAGCCCCATCCTCCACCCTGCCTTCATCCCCCTTCACCACACCCCTGTCCTGCCCCAAAACACCTCCTCTGATGGATCCCAGCCCATGCAGTGCTCCTGGACTCTCCTGTGCCCTCATCTCCAGGGCAGCCCCCCTGCCTCAGCCCCCAGGAGATGTCCCCTGCCTGTCCTGCCCACCAGAGCACTGGCAGCAGTCCCTGGGATCTGGACCATCCTCATCCCATCCCAGCTCTGGCCCCTGCTCTCTGGAGAGAATTGGGCTGCACTGGGATGGGACTGGGGGGGCACTGGGATGGGGCTGGAGGGCAGTGATGCAATGGGCAGGCTCTGGAATGCCCTCCATGGAAGGAATTGTGCACTGGAAAGGCACTTTCAGAGCTTTTCTGCTCTGTTGGCACTGCTGAAATACTCCCCTGGTGTCCACCCCTGTCCCAGGTCATCCTCCCAGCAAACACAAATCAGGAGCAGTTGCCCCTAATCATGAGCATCTCACAATCTAGAGTCACTGGCACCAGGAAAAAATGGATCAAATTATTTACTCTAGGTGTCCATGTGAAAAATCCCATTGCTGCAGAAGTTGGAGCTGAGGAGTCACCTGCGATGGAAAATAGACCCTCCCAAAAAAGATTCTATTTCCACATCTGTCAGGTTCAGCCTCTGCCTATCAGTGCTGCAAATGTTTTGACTTCTAAATATCTCTTTGGATAGCTGGGTGGCTGCAGGGCAGCTCCACAGGGCAGCTGCTGGGGTGTGTGCTGCCCTCAACTCGGCTGCCTCGCTGCACTGGGGGAGTGAGTGGCTGCTACATGAATGGGGAAGCACTTCAGATAAAGGAGCGAATCCACCATTGTTAAACATTCCCTTCCACCCTTTACCCAATCTCATAATACTGATAACTCCCCCTATTTCGCCTTGGGGGAAGGCACGGTGGGTTAAAATTAACAGCAATTCTATATTCATTGCAAGCTCCTAATTAAGCAGGCTGGGCCGTGCTGCTCCAGCCAGATAATTCCCCAATATTTAGCCATTAGTTCTCTCCAATTTGGCCTGCTGCTGCTGCTGCTGCTGCTGCTGCTGCTGGCAAGTTGTGTCTCATAAACAATTATGCTGAATGCCAGCTGTCCCCACAGAGCACAGCTCCAGCCTCGTCAGGCCCGCTCTGCCCGAGCTGGGGAGACAGTTTGACATTTGACATCCGAGTGGGGAGAAAAGGGGAGGGTCAGCCACGATCCCAGAGAGCACTTTGAATTGCAGCAGCCTGGTGGGCTGAGCCCCAGCACAGCTTTTCCCTGACAAAAAANAGTGAGCGGCTGCTACATGAATGGGGAAGCACTTCAGATAAAGGAGCGAATCCACCATTGTTAAACATTCCCTTCCACCCTTTACCCAATCTCATAATACTGATAACTCCCCCTATTTCGCCTTGGGGGAAGGCACGGTGGGTTAAAATTAACAGCAATTCTATATTCATTGCAAGCTCCTAATTAAGCAGGCTGGGCCGTGCTGCTCCAGCCAGATAATTCCCCAATATTTAGCCATTAGTTCTCTCCAATTTGGCCTGCTGCTGCTGCTGCTGCTGCTGGCAAGTTGTGTCTCATAAACAATTATGCTGAATGCCAGCTGTCCCCACAGAGCGCAGCTCCAGCCGTCAGGCCCGCTCTGCCCGAGCTGGGGAGACAGTTTGACATTTGACATCCGAGTGGGGAGAAAAGGGGAGGGTCAGCCACGATCCCAGAGAGCACTTTGAATTGCAGCAGCCTGGTGGGCTGAGCCCCAGCACAGCTTTTCCCTGACAAAAAAAAAAAACCAAGCTGCTGTTTCNAAAAAAAAACAAACAAACTCCAAGGAGAGCCGTGCAGGCCCCGCCAGCCTCTGCGGCTTTACACTGATACTGATATTGATATTGATACTGATACTGATATTGATATTGATACTGATACTGATACTCTGCTTCAGCCCTGGCTGCATTTGCACAGGAGGAGCCTTTGGAGGCTGGAGGAATAAGGGGACAGGGCAGAGTATCAGTATAAAACTGCTATTTTATCCTGTTTAGAAAAAAAAATGAAATGACAGTGCTGGAAGCAGAGGCCTGGGCGGCCTTTCCAGCCATCCTGTGCGCAACAACACAGCCTCAGGCTGCACCAAGGGAAGTACAGGTTGGATATCAGGAAAAGGTTTTTCACAAAAAGAATGATAAAGTACTGGAATGGCCTGCCCGGGGTGGTGGTAGAGTCACCATCCCTGGATGTGTTTAAACAAAGCCTGGATGTGGCACTGTGGGTTTAGTTGAGGTGTTAGAGCTGGGTTGGATTTGATGATCTTGAAGGTCTCTTCCAACCCAGAAATTCTGTGATTCTGTGAAGAGCCCTGGAGGAGCTGCCAGTGTTTGTCCTGCAGACTCTGGCAGGAGCATCAGAGGGGCAGGATTTACACCCCCAGTGTGGGATGTCCCCAGTCCATCTCCACAGGCACTGGGGATCAAACCAGAGTCTGGAGCCCCTTTGGGGGCTCTGCAGTGAGGGATGGATGGTCCCTGTCCAAATCCCTGACAGCACAGCAGGCAGCTGATTGTGCTGAGAGCCTGGCATTTGTCCCGTGGCCAGCTCAGCCCTGTCAGCCCAGCTGAACCTGGATGCACCTTTACAGTCAGAAATACTTGGGCTACCCCAGAGTGGGATGCAAAGAAGTGCTGGGGTGGGTGGGATCCTCCCCTGTGCCCTCCCTCTTCTGGGCTGCTCCTGGGGCTGGGAATCCCCATCAGCTCAGGCACATTTCCCTGCCTGGCTGTGCAGCTGCAGGTTCTGGATGAGGTGGGCCAAGGAACTGCTTTACTGTTTATTTTAAGGCAAGCTTCACTCAAGGGTTGTGTATTACCAGAAGAAACTTTTGTAGTTGAAAAGGTTTGATTCACATTAATGTGGAAGAAAGCAGCTGCCAGCTGAAATTCCCTGGAAGAGAGTCTCGTGGGATTCAGAAAAGAAGCAAAGAAACGTGCATGTTAATATAATATTCTTTCAGATTCCCACATAAAGCCTTGCATGTTTTTATGCTCGGTGTGGCAGCTTACTTTTATTTTAAAGTAAACAAGTGCAGGTTTAATGGAAGGGCACTTGTTGACAGACACATTAATTTCTCACCGGAGAAACAGAGGGAGAGCACAGGTAAATTCCTGAGACAGGTGGATTTCCAGAGAAAAGGCTAATGATGCTCTGTGTTGCTCAGTTGCTGCTGTAAGGAGCTGAGAGGCAGCAGTGGAGGTGGAATAGTTCAAGCTGGCTCGAGGGCGAGCAGTGAGGTGGCACCAATGGGTTCCAGCTGTGGAGACACAGTGGGGCCACGCAGGAAAAAACCAACTCTGCCAGGTGGGGTTTGCCTGGGGCACTTTGCTGGGACTTTTAAGCAAGTTGAGAAGCAGAGGAGCTTTTCTGCTCTGTTGGCACTGCTGAAATACTCCCCTGATGTCCACCCCTGTCCCAGGTCATCCTCCCAGCAAACACAAGTCAGGAACAGTTGCCCCTAATCATGAGCATCTCACAATCTAGAGTCACTGTCACCAGGAAAAATGGATCAAATTATTTACTCTAGGTGTCCATGTGAAAAATCCCATTGCTGCAGAAGTTGGAGCTGAGGAGTCACCTGCGATGGAAAATAGACCCTCCCAAAAAAGATTCTATTTCCACATCTGTCAGGTTCAGCCTCTGCGTATCAGTGCTGCAAATGTTTTGACTTCTAAATATCTCTTTGGATAGCTGGCTGGCTGCAGGGCAGCTCCACAACCTCATCCCTTGCTAAAATCTGGGTTTTGGGGTTTTCAAGCTAGGCAGAATCTCCCAAGGGTTCACTGACCTTCACTTGGTGCCACGGCCCTGAGGTCCTGCTGGTG
Source organism: Rhadina sibilatrix (assembly GCA_013400275.1). Taxonomy (NCBI): domain Eukaryota; kingdom Metazoa; phylum Chordata; class Aves; order Passeriformes; family Phylloscopidae; genus Rhadina; species Rhadina sibilatrix. Next base: position 30,174 of record VWYO01016471.1, on the reverse strand, counting down.
GAATTCCTGGGGAACACCTCACCCAAAATGCTGCTCTGGAGCATTAATTTCTGCAAAGGGGTGAGTTAATGGAACTCCCAGACAACCTTGTTCCCAATACTTCCAACATTTTCACCAGGAGCCCTGAGTGCTCACAGGATTTTGAAAAACAGTCAGAAAAAAACCCCAAACCCCAAAGATTATTTTTTTTTACCCTGGGATTGTTTTCTCCCAAACCTTCTCTCAGTGCTGGCCCTCTGACACCCCTTACGCAATTGAGGAGCACTCTTATAGCTCAGTAGAAGTTCCTTCAGGCAGCAGGAGGATCAAGGAGAAGGAACCTGGAGAAAAGCCTCAGATTCCAAGGGCTCAGGAGCCCAGGGCAGCTCCTGGCAATGAGGAGCAGCACTGCAGTGAACCAGCCACAGGATCTATCTGTGCCCCTGTTTGTCCCTGTGAATATTATCTCCTTATTAAAAGAAGGAAAAATAATTAATTAACCAATTAATTAAATCTTTCCTTGCTTTTTTATTCCAGTCCAGCTTGCAATTTAAAACTGGCCTAGCAGTTAAGATAACAGTAATTAGGAAGGCAGCCAGGTATACGCTGGGATTTCCAGATGAACTTTGTGACTTGGGGAGGGAAAACATTAAACCAGAGAGCCCTGGTCTGCTTGATCTGAGCCATTCCATTCTCCCCAGGGCTCAAGCAGCTTTAAAATACCTGGGTCACTGCAGGAGGAGAACAGAGAGGGGCCCACATCTGCTGCCTGCAGGGACTCAGCAGAGCAGGAACCTCAGCAGAACAATCCCCAGTTCCCAGGTGTGTCCTGCAATCCCAGCTGAGGGAATCCCCGGGAGATTTTGTGCATCACCTGCACCCTCTTAGCCACAGCTGAGGTTCCCCCTCATCTCGGCTGCAGGAGGGTGAATTTGACCCAGAAAACTTTTCTTCTACGCCTTGTCCTTGGTCTGTAGCTGGAAAATGAAGCATTCCTCTGCCCTCTCCCTCCCTGCCTCCCGACAGTTCCGCAGTAGGTGAGAGCTCCGGCCATGTCTGGTGATAATGATCCTGTGTCTGTCACAGCTCCGTTGTGCTCAGAGCCTCCTCACTGATTAATGTCAAAATAACAGTTTCTGGGCTTTTTGCGTGCTTGGGAACTTTTCAGCATCATGCTACCATCAGGTGTTATTTTATTTTTACCCTTATATTTATGCACCACGTTATGGTGACTTTAAAATTTAAATGAAGATGGAGTTTAGGACATTGGACATTGCATAATATATTCGCTCTTCTGCATATTAGACTTCAGAAAGCAACAAATGGTCATTTATTTTTATTACAGGAGGAGCTGACAGAACTGCTTTACGCTTCAGGTTCCTGACAGCTCCGTTTTAAAACATTGCTCTGAATCACTTAAAACCTTACCAGGTCTTGAGCATTTTGTCAGAAACTTTCCGAGCCGAGTTGCTGCTTCAGATGGATGCTTTTATATGCACTTTTTGGCAAACTGACTCTCAAATAGGCCTATCATTTCTTTGGATGCAGTTAAGGGAGGTACATTGCTAAGCTAATGCTGAAAAGCTCTCCAAGTTGTTTTTGTTGAGTAGCTCTGATCCCTTCCCAGTCAGGAGCAGCACTGGAAGGCTGGGAGGGCTGGCAGTGTGTGTGGGATATTGTTCCTGTGGACAACAGCCACGTTTAAATGTCCTAAGGACCACAGGGAAGACCAGTTCTGATTTATTTTGGAAGTTCATGAAGATGCAGCTAAACTGTGTGAGAGCCCAGCTGCGCTGCAGGTGCTGTCACAGGGCTGGGGTGGGGACTTGTCCCTGTCCCCAAGGGCAGGGAGTGGTGGGGCTGAGGATGGACATCATTGCCCCACATCCCATCCCAGCGTGGGACCAGCAGCTTCAGGGCAGCAGGGACACAGCTGGGCTGTGATTTTTCCAGGGAGGATGAGTGTGGGGCTCTGCTGTGGCAGGCTCAGTGTTCCCAGGACACCCAGAAGTTTCCACTTGTGCTGCTTCCCAAGGATGTTGGAATAGGGACACCATTCTCCAGTCCCTGCTCTCACCAGGGCTCTGATCCAGGCAGAAAACAGAGGTTGAAGATGTGCCTGCTCACTGCAGGGGGCTTGGACCAGATGCCCTTTGAAGGTCCCTTCCAACCCAAACTCCCATGATTCTGTGATTTCTGCTGGAGGGTGCTGGTTCTGCTGCTGAAGCTCCATCCCTTTCTTTTCCTGCTCTCATCAGGTGACACCTGAGTCTTCCCTGGTGGGGCTGGAGTTGGGCTGGGCCATCACGGCTCCTCCTTCAGCTTTGGGAATGAGGAAGGAGAAGCAAACCCAAGCTGGAGGGTGCAGGTGGTGGCTTGTCACCCGTTGCTGTCCTGCTGTCACCTTCCAAGGTGGGCTGTGCCCTCCAGACCCCCTGAGCTTGAAAGGGGAACATTCCCATGCAACGCCAAGGCGATGGAAGCAGCAAAAGGCTCCCTCAGAGTGAGGAGGCTCAAGGGGGGGTGGCCTGGCTGGGTTGTGGGGAGTGTGGGAATCACTGGGATCCCTGCTAAAAGGTGTGATTCCCTCCTCCCAAGGTCTCAGGGAATCAGGGAGCTGCTGGCAGGGCAGGGATGGGGACAGTGCTGGGATGGTGGCCGGACACCCAGACTGTGCCTGCACAGCTCTGCTGGGGATGCTCTGCCAGTGTTTCCTGAAGCCACGTACCTTTTTATTTAAAAATGACAAAACCACTAATTAGAATTTTCTCCCTGCGTTTGGCTCTGGAAAAAAAAAATTAAAAATGTATAAGGCCCTGTGTAGTGCGTATGTATATTTTATTGCTGCATAATTGGGATCTTCATTAGTTCCCTGGGTGGTGGAGTGACAGGCTTTTCATGTGCTGCAGACACTAATGCAGGGTGATACGGCTCTCTTTTGCTTTTTATTCCGAGATGCTCCTTCCCAAGCACACTCCAGGCTCCCTCAGAAGGACTCGTGTACCTTTTTTACCTTTTTGGGGAGCACTCTCGGCTGCAGCGTCACCGAAAGCCGAGGCTCTGATTGCAGCAGGAGCGAGGGCAAGGGGGGGGGCGTTAGGAGATGGAGAAAGTATTAATTATGTTAATCCCAAACCCTAGGGAATAATTGCTGCTGCTCTCAAACAAAATGTTACTTTTATCTAAATGACTAAAGTGGGAAAAGCACAATCCGGTTTAATTTAGCGCCGGAGCAGCCGGGCGGGGCTGGGCGCAGGGAGCGGGGATTTTCCTTTTCCCGGGGGCGGCTGACCCAGCTCCAGCCCAGGGAGAGAGGAGGCTGGAGGAACACCGACAACCCCACCCATCGGCAGGCCCAGCCTTTCCCCACCTTTTTTCTGCCGGAACTCAAGACCCCCGTTCCCTGAGGAACCCGCAGGAGGTTTGCCCTGCGAGGATGCTGAGAGCTCCCAGCCGGGCGGGTGTCACATTGCTGCTCTCCTGGTTCCTCCTGTCGTTCAGAGGTTGGCCACTGATGGTTTCTCCATTCCCAGGCAAAGAAAAATTCTGTCTCTGTGGCCCAGAAGTGCAGAGGGTGGTGAAAAATTCACGTCGGCCCCACAGGGGTGTTGAATCATAGACTCAGAGAAGGGTTGGGGGGAAGGGACAGAAAAGCTCATCTTATCCCACCCCCCTGCCAAGGGCAGGGACACCTTCCACTATCCCGGGGTGCTCCAAGCCCCATCCAGCCTGGCCTTGAAAAAGCCAACTTCCTAAGGCTGTTCAGCCTGGACTTTGAACATCAAATCCTTGAGTGCAGCAGCATCTCCCTGGTCATCTAAGCATCTCCAGCTCCTCCTTCTCCCTTCTCACCAGCCTGTCTTGCCTCTGGCCCAGGCTCTGATCAGCTCAAATCTCTACAGAGCTCAATTCTCACCTCCCAGCATAGAAATCATGGTGGGTTTTGCAGCTGGGCAGGCCTGGGTGGGACATTCCATGGGGGAAGGGGATTGTGAGATGGTCTGGGCAGAGCCAGGGCAGGTACAGGGCACAGCTCTGCTCGTGTGCCACTGGGTCACCCCTACAACTGAGGGGCTTCACCCAGCCAAGGCCAACAGGCAGCTGAGAACCTCACAGACAATTCTCTGGGACAGATTTAGTTGCCTCCAAGAGTCACAGATCACTAAATTCCTATGCAAGACTCTGCCCCTTTATTATTTCAAGTGGATTTGGTGGGTTCAGTGTCCTAATATATTGCATTTTTTTCAATTCTTTGTGACAAACTTAAAATTAAAGATATGATGGGCTCATGCAAGACAAAGTGTTCTCCTGCCCTGCCCTGACTGCTCCAGGGGCAAACAGCCAGGTAGGAGGCATGAGGGGCAAAGCCAAGGGACTGCAGGCACTGTCAGGGGCTGCTCCTGTCCTCAGGGTGTGTGGCAGTGATGCTTGATCAGTGACTCAGGATCAGCTCACCAGAACATGGAGTTACTGGGAAAGACCCCCTCCACCCCACCCCACCCCATGGAATCACCTTCATGTCACTGCTGAATCCGAGGTGGCACCAGCATGCATTTTAAAAAGTGCATTTTTTAATTCTAAAAAATTGTTGACAAATACGTGTCCCAGTTTGTTGTTTTTTTTTTTTTTTAAAGGCTGCTCATATTTTCAGTTCTTTGAACAGAATAAAGATTGCCTTTTCCCTTTGCTGTCAGAACTCCTAATCCACCACTGCCCACCACTGCAGCTGGTGCTTCTGTGAAACACCCTGCTGAGAATCCCTGCACTGGGGCAGTCACCAAACTCTCATCAGGATGTGATAAGAATGGGAGCAGGGAGCTCCTGAGCCAGATCCATCCCCCTCATCTCCTGTCCCTGCCCGTGGTCACTGTGGGATGCCCAGCATGACCCTGGGGTGACTTTTCCCTGAGGACTCTCCCACCTTCCAGCAGTCTGGCTCCAGGATTTTTTGCTGAACACTCCTCTGCATCTCTGTGTTTGACACAACATCCTTCTCTTCCATAAGTTGCTTTCCCTGCTTTTTGGAACCTGTTTGTCCCTTTGGGCTCCATGACCTGCTCAGCCCCTGTGTTATGAAGGGTAATTGTGCATTCTCAGGGATCTTCCCATTGCTGGCTTGAAACTTCTTGTCTGATGATTTGAGATGTTCATTGCAGTGGTTTGTGTTGGGGAAAATAGGGAATAGGAAAACAGGAAATAACTGCTCTCTGCTCACTCCTTCTCTGTCCCTCATGATTTTGTAGCTCTTTGTCCACCACAGTTTTTCTGTTCCCCGTGCAACCATCCAAGCTGAGGTGTGATAGTTGTACCAAAGTTGTTCTAAATCTTTGGTTGGCCTTCCTGCCTAAAGCTCTAAAGCTCTTCTAGTTTACAGATTTTTTTTTTTTTTT
>VWYO01016471.1:0-24762 GCA_013400275.1 Rhadina sibilatrix | reverse complement strand
TTTTTTTTTTTTTGGTGGCAGTTCAATAGGAATATATGTCAAGAATGTGCCTAATACCCAAAATATGGTCATTCCATGGAGTTATAGATGCAGAAAGTTGTCCCCTGTTTGCTCCTGTTGTTTCATTTTTTCTCTACCCTTCCCTTTGTGAGCACTTCCAGGAGTTGCACTGATGTTCCCAGGAACTCCAGAATGAGGAAATCTTTCTACACCTCCATTTCATTGCTCTGTGCATCTTGAGATCACACTTAGCATGGCAGGGCACAATTCCATGCACCATATGGACTCTTCCCAACCCTCCAGAAAGGGCTGGACACATGCACAGTGACCAGCAGGAATCTCCCAGGGCTGCTCTGGGTGCTGGCAAATCCATCACCGTGGTGGCACCTGGATGGGAAAAGCCAAACCAGGGAAAAGAGCAAGCCAGGATAATGCTGGAATGAGTGAATTCCTGAATTCCACTGCCCAGAGAGGTTCCCTGGCACTGTTCAAACTTCCCTGGCTCCAGCATTACTCTCTTGAGACACAGAGGTTTTAATCCTGAAAATGTCCATGTCATGGAAGTGGCCATTACACCTTACAAAGGCCTTTCTTGTTATCTCATGACTGGGAAAACTGTATTTGAAAGCTTTTTTTGAAATCTAAATACTCAAGGCTACATCTGTTCTTTCCTCCAGGATGTAGAATTGCTCTGTTGGTCAATTTTGGATGAGATAGCAGCTTGTTCTGCCTTAGCCCTGCTGATTTTGTTCTTTATTATGGTGTCTCCCAGCTTTCCTTGTAAGAAACCAGGGTTCTCATTTCACAGCTTTCTGTATTTCTCCTCCAACTCCTTTTAATAAATTGGCAAGAAATTCTCAACCTTCTAATTTCTCATGCATAGGTGAAGTGACAGATTTCCCAGTACAGTTAATAGACTGGAATTTCATTTTTTTTCATTCCTTCGCTGCTCTTTGGAAAATACCATCTGGTCTTGATGAATTTTTATTATTCAATTTTTAATTTCAAGCCTAAAATATAAAACAGTTCCTCATACTTCTCCCTTGTAATGAAAATTCCCCAAGTGGGAACATGACTAAATTCCTCTGTTTATTTAAATTTCCTGCTGTGCCCTTTCACAGTTCTCCCACTGAATCCTGATCTTCCATGAGCTCAGAGTTACCTTCTAGTGCTTGAAAAGAAAGGGTTATCATTACTTTTCATGTCTTTAGCAAGTTCTTTCTCAAGCATAATTTTGGCCCTTGTTAATAAGGTTTACATTAACTTGCCAGAGTTATCCTTTAAGTTTGAGTTGCTTCTTTTATGCTGCTTTATAGCCATGGCCAGAATGACTTTTGCCCATTTAAAGTTTTCTAATAATGTTCCAGAGCTTCTAATATGATTTATTTCAAAAGTATCCCAACCACTTTCAATCATTTTACCCTTCTAGCCATTCCCTTTCAATTCCCTTTTAACTAGTCTCCCCCTTTTTTTTCTTTTTCTTTTTTCTTTTCTTTTTTTCTTTTTTCTTTTTTCTTTTTTTCTTTTTTTCTTTTTTTCTTTTTTTCTTTTTTTCTTTTTTTCTTTTTTTCTTTTTTTTTGTAATTTCCCTTTAAACTTTATCAGAATGGTTTCTGCTTTTCCCCCCACCCCCTCTCCTGTCGAGTATTGAACTTCAGTCTATTAGGTCACTGTCTTGGGTTATGGAAGCAAAAATGTGTATTCTATTTCATCTGCTGAAAGCAGCTGGGGAGATGTTTTNTCTCTCAGGATCATCTCTGCTCCAACAGAACCACATCTGGCACTCCAGGAGGACTCACTTTTGGACTGCTTCAAAACACCCTGACCAACAGGGTGTTAGGTTGTTTTATTCCATTTATTTTATATTTACCTTTTTTTTTCTCTCTCTCTTCTCCTATTAAATTGTATCTCTGACTGGGAGTCTCACTGGTTTTGCTTTCAAACCAGCACACCAAGCCAGTCTGGGATTCCTGATTCTCAGCTCCTGGAGCAGAAGGTTTTTGTGCAGTGCTGCCAGCTCAAAGTCTGTTCAGGATTCTCTCTCTCTCTCTTAAAAAGAGAAGTGTCTGTATGAAAAGCATTTGTAATTATCATAGAGTGCCGAGCATTAGCACAGCTACAGCTACAGTTGTGTCACTTTGTAGTGCTAATGGTGCATGGTTGGGGTTGTGTTTCCCTACAATGACAGCACTAAGGAGCTCAAATACCTGGCAGCCCAGGTGCCAAGATCCAGCAGTATTTTACTACAAACATGGGGGAAATGTAGCAATTTATGGCATGTAAATGTACACTGGTGGACTGGAGCATAACACAGTCCTTCCTCCTTGTGCCAGGAGTTGGGCTGTGAGAGGAAATGTGGTGATTCCACGTAGAATAGCTCTAAATCCCTGCAGAATAACACAGCAGAGTGAGGGGTGTACTGACCATGCACTCAGATTACAAAATAAGTGTGAGTTATGCAGCAACACTGACATGGAAACACCCACGGAAATGGCTGAAGAGGAGAAATATTGTCAGGAGGACAACTGGATTGGAGGAGGAAAATGAACCCAGACTGACAAAATCTCAGCCCCAGGTGCCAAGCAATCCCTCCAGCCCTTGGGTCAGGAGGGCACCCCAGTGGGGACACCCCAATTCCCTTTTCCTTTCACTCTGCCTTCCCTGCACTTCTTCTCCCTCTTTGTCCTCCCACGGTTGCTGTGTTGGGTGATCAGCCAGACCACGGAGAGGAGCCCACTGCTCACCTGGGCACTTCCCTGAGCTGGACCCTGAAAGGTTCCTCAGGGACCTTCCATGGCAGCCAGGCTGGGATGCTGAGCTCCCATCCCAGTGTGGAAAGCTCTTAAACAGAGTGGGATCATCACAGGACAGTGACAGCACCCTCTGCCTTCACTCCTGCTCTCCTGCCACAGCCTTTGGGGAAGGAGGAGAGGCTCCAATGAACTCTGTGTAAAGCTGTAACTCAGCCTTTCCTGGTGACCTGCTGTGCCCAGGATTTATCCAGCACTTGGTGCTGGGATTCCTCTTACTGTGTGCACCAGGCACCCTCAGGACTGACAGTCATGGTCTGAAGGAGAAAACTCAGACGTTGCCCCAAGCAGGAGCGTGGCCACTGGCAAACGGGAGCTGCTGGACAGAGCTGGGGTGAATCAGCAGCTCCAGCTTGTCCCAGCCCCAGGCTCAGCAAGCTCCCCCCTGGAGCAGCTCAGGGGGCAGAAACCCCGTGAGAACAGCCCACAAGGGAACCTTGCTGGCATTTTCTGAGACTCCCTTTGCTTCTTTTAGCAACAAGGTAAAATCCTGACAGTCCTGAGGGAGCTCCTCACACCCACCCCCATCCCGGCTGCGTTGCTCTTCCCCACCCACCCACTCTGCCAATAACTGAGAAACATCAACCACGTGCTTTACAACAGATTGGAGAGACTCACTGGGACTTCAGCTGGATCTGACACAAATTTCCCACAACTTACAGACCTTCAGCCCAGCATTCCACTTCCTGCCTCTTTCAGCCCATTTCTCCACTTGCAGCTGTGTGATGGGCAGGGAGTCACTCTTTTCTCCTGACACCCGATGCCACCCGCCCTGTTTTTGTGATGCTCTCTGGGGAAACTCACCTGGAAGCAGAGATAGAGCCCAGGAAGTATCAACCCTAAAGACTTCCAGCTATGTCCAGGTACAAGGTTTGGAAATAGAGATTGGAAAGGTCAGGGATCGGGAGCCTGATTGCACTCACTCATGGGTGGTTCTACTTTTTCTGTTCTCTATGGACTCCAATGTCAACATTTTGCTGATTTATGGTGACAGAAAGCCACAATGTGTCTAAAAACAACAGAGAAAGGTGATAAAGCACCTGCTCTGGTCTGCTCTGTACTCAGCCTTTGGTGACTCTAAGAAAACTCTCCCAAAAGCACCACTGGACCTTCCCTCTGCACATTTTCCTTCCCTCCATCTTCCTGACAGCTCTCTGGGCCATTGGCTGTGGCAAAGAAAGGGAGCCCAGGACTGTCACCCTGTTCATTTCTGTTTTTCTAAAGTTCTGTTTCAGCCCTCGTGTTTGCATTTTTGTGATGGAGTTTCTCACTCACTTTTCACGTCAATAACGATTGTTTTGCATTCCTTTCTGGAGGAGGAGAGAATTGATGGACTGTTGGGCTGCCCAGTGTGGTTGGAGAGGACAATTTCCATCCTCCAATCCATGGTCCAAAAATTGTTGGAATTTTATAAATGTCGAGGTTTGTAAATAAACTGCCTCTTTTTGCCTGGGACATCTCAGTGTGTGAGTGTGGTTCCTTTTGTGTCCTGTTATGACACAGGACCTCTGTCAATTATTTGGCTCTTTGATATGAGGTGCTTCTGCCCTCTGAGCCAGGGCCACCTCACCTGCAAGGGCACGCTGAGCTGCTCTGCATTCCTCCTTCACCTGAGTTCTCCCTCCTTGAGGAGCACAGGGAGGTGTTGATTGAAGATCCAGGTAAGAAGAGGTGGCCTGGCACCCTCTCCATCCTGCTGGAAAGGTTGTGTTTTTCAGTAGCAAATTAAGGAGACTGATTGATCTAATTCTTGTGGCATTTTCCAGCTGCTTTGTCACACAAGGTCACTTCTTTGGCACCCTCATGCTAAGCCTTTCTGAGACACTGCTGCCAGGAAATTCATTATTTAACGAGGGACTTTCAAAGCAAGGGCCAAGGTTCCCTGTGCCATGGCCTCTGGAGGGTTTTCCAGCCAGCTGGTGACATTTTCCTCCTGCAGCTCCGAGGAAGAGGGAAGGGAAGAACACCAGGCAGCTCTGCTGGCATGGGCTGCCTGAACTGCCACAGCCTGCTCTGGGTGCCCAGATCTGGGGAGCACTGAGGAACTGGAGTGCTTGCCTGGGACATCTCAGTGTCCCATCCTCACTCTGGCAGAGACCAGCAGCTCCTTGGAGCTCTCAGCTGGAGCCTTTGGCCCCTGAATATGTTAAAGACAAACATTAAGCACAGAAGGCTCAAATGCATCTTCTGAGTGGTCTAGAGAGGCTTGACCCTGCCCCAGGTACCAGGGCAGGGCAGAGGGGGCTGTGACACCACCCACACAATTTCCATTGCTGGGGGTGGGCACCTTGTGACATCTGAGGGGTGTCCCAGGCCCCCCAGTGTCCCCCCCTTGCTGATGGATTGTTTCAGGGGGCACCCACTGACTGGTTTGGCCTGTCTGTTCTCACACAGGTGACACCAGCTCATCCTGTGGGAGCTCCAAAGGTGGCCAAGCTCCCCTGACCCCCAGCCTGGTGGCGTCCCTGCAGCTTTTCCAAGCTTGCTGGCCCCCACGTTCCATGAGTCCCATGTCTTTTCCAGGACACAGTGCAGCTGGGGCCAGCACACTGCTCTCCTTTCTCCCTGAGCAGCCACAGCACCACAGTTCTGAGGGGCTGAGGAGGCCTTGTCCCAGCTGAACGTCTGGATCACGATGGCAGCTGTGAATCACCAGGCCTCCTTGTGATTTTTCTGCAGAGGTGAGGCTGTTGGAGCTGAGCTGTTCCCAGCAGCTTTTCCTTGGCCCTGCACTGCTGTCTGGGTGTTGTGTCACTGGGGGGGTGGTCCGTGGTGGGGGCACAGCCTCCCCAGGTCAGGCCCTCACTCCCAAGCCCCCTTTGGAATCTGGGGAGACAGTGAAATCTGTGGAATGCATTTCCTCCCACCACAGACCTGGGCTTTCCTCAGCAGGAAGGAGCTGAAGCCCATTTGAAACAGGTGACTGTGACCACCCTAAAAACGCCTTTGCCTTGGCTGAATTGATCCAGCTGCACCAGCTCAGCTCCCCTGGTGGCCCCCACCTGAATCCTCCTAAGTGGGAATTTACAACTCCCAGAATGCCAGGCTGGTTTGGGTTGGAAGGGACCTTAAAGCCCATCCCATCCCACCCCTGCCATGGGCAGGGACGCCTCCTGCTGTCCCAGGATGCTCCCAGCCCCAATGTCTAGCCTGGCCTTGGACACTTCCATGGGAAGCCCAATGTCCCCGAGCAGAGGGAGGTAAGGAAGGGGACACCCTCAGTGCCCTTGAGGCAGCTGAGTACCCTGTAAGTGCTCTGTAATGGGAGACACTTTACCCTGAGCTGCAGGATGCTGGTGTCACATGTTGTGCTCTATAATTACAGTGTTTCCATTGCAGACTCGATTTTTAGGAGTTTATAACTTTTTTCTTAAGAGAGTGAGCAGCCATGACCTGTTTCTGCATTCGAAGCAGGTTTTAAGGTCATTATGTGAGTGTTAACTTTCTGCTACGTTGTGTTGTAATGGAATGAGTCTTTGAGAGGAAAAGCATTCCACGGGATTGGCGAAAATGAGCATATTCATCTTAATTTTTGCATCTACTTAATTTCAGGAGCTTTTATAATTAAATGTTTGGTTGCACTGGCAAATAGAAGAAGCAAATCCTTGCCATCATGAAAACAATTCCATCCCATCTGTGTGCTGTGCTGTGGAGGAATCAAAATAGCTTTACATGGAACTTCTCCTTAAAAAATCCAGGAGGTGATTTTTCCATGCTGGAAGAGCAGATGGGTGTTATTTTCTCCATGTTCTTTCTCACAGGCGTTGGCTCCTGCTCTCCAGTTGGTATCCAGGGATCACCTGCCTGGGAATGTGCCCTCCCCAAGGGAATTGCACATTTTCTTGCCCTGCTGGATTCAGTTCTGCTACAGCATCAGGAATGGGATCTGCCACCCTGGAGCTCCAGCAGAGGTGTGGGTGTGGAGAGTGGTGGCCGAGGGGACAAAGCAGTGCCCTGCCCTCCACGGAGACACCAGGACACATGAAATCTTCTGCTTCCCACAGCTGAAGGGCACGAGCCACCAAATGTGTGACCCTTCCCCAGGCAGCCCAGGAGACCACAAACTGCACTGAGAAGAGTCTGGCTTACAGTCATTGCCTTTTTTTCTAGAAGGAGACCACCACGTTTTGTAGGATTCCCACTGGGATCATTGCTCAGGTGCTCGGCTGCAGAGCAACTCAGGGCAGTTGGGCTGAACTTGAGCTTCTCTCAGATGTGTGATTCCACCTTGACTCACAGCCAGAATTCCTTTTCCTTTAGGGAACCACCACTCTGGAGTGGGAAAAGTGGATTGTTCCCAGAGCTATGGGTCTTGCAACCTGCCTGCAACTGGTAACCCCACAACTGGAAATAATTTCCTATTGGGAACATTTCCTATTCTCTTGGACAGGTGGGAGAGAAAGAGAATCATTCAAAGTCTGGGAAACAGCATTATAATCCAAAACATCCACTCAGCCTTTTTTTTATCACTCCAAAAGATGGAACTCTTTGCTTTCAAGTCCTTCCATGGGCAGGGGAGCTGGAATGGTGGGTGAGTTGAGGTGTTTGTGTGCAGAGTGCACTGAGGCCACAGTGAGGATTTGCAGGATGAGGGTTAGAGAGTGGCTGGTGAGAATTAGGAATTTTTTTTTTCCATGGAAAGTGAGAGCAAAGCTGTTTCTGAGCTCTTCAACCCACTGCCTCCCAGGCTTCACCCCCTGAGCACCTCTGCTTGTAGCAGTGGGACATTGGGGTGTTACTGAACCAGGTGAGAAGTGATCTCCCCCCTGCAGGAAGAGATCTCCTCTCTCCTTGTGCAAACGAGAAAGGAACAAAGAACTGACTTAAGGGAGCAGGAGTTGTCTCAGGCTGTCCTTTTGTAGAAGCTCCCTGGGAGCAGGGCAGACCCTCTTCAGACCTTTATCAGAGTTCACAGAGTTAACTGAAATATTCCTGCTCCTACGGCTTTAATTCATTCAGAGTCGCTCAGAAGCTTCTGATAATAAGACCTAATTTATAATTAGGCTTTATCAGCAATCAGTTAATTTATAGAACCCTAATTCTCACCAAGGTATTTCAGAGGCTTTGCTTATTACAATGTGGAGTTAATGCCCACAGACAACCAAATCACAGCGATAGGATGGAAACAAATTTCAAGGTAATCCTGCTCCATAACTGCAGTGAGTTATTTACTTGGGATTTCATGCAGTGGGTGGAACAGGGAGTAGCATTTCAGCCAGCAGCCAGGGACAAGGGGACTTCCTTCCCTCAGACGTGTCAGGGGTGGGCTATCAGTTACAGGTAACCTCCCCTGTGCACTCAGCCAGCTGTAATCTGCCAGGGATTCCCAGGGCTCGGAGATGTGCTGGGAAATGAGTCCCTCAGGGGGAAGGGGAGATGCTGATGGGGAGGGAGCCAGGGCTGAGTGGTGAGATGTGGCCTCCAAGGCTGAATCAATGGCCCACAGAGAACCAGAGAACACTCCTCATCAGCCACGGGTCTGATGGTTCCAGCACTGCCAGTAAGAGTTCCCCAAAATTCCCAGACAGTGGGATATTTCCAGTGGAGCTGAGGCCCTAAATGGATGGTCACTGTAGTTTTGTGCCTCTTTGGGATGCAAGCACAAATTGTTCCCCCTTTTCCTGCAACCATGTCACACTGCAAACCCTCTCCACCTTCCCATCTCCTCTCTCCCTGCTTTCAGACCATTCCACAGCTCTGACTCCTGGTTTCTCACCCAGGCAGAACTTTGCTCTCCCATCATTCCCCCCAAAGCACAGAGGAAAAGTCCAGACTACTCCCCTCTCTCTCCTTCTCCTCACATCCTGTTACTGACAGGTGAGGCTTTATAGAGGGAAGGCCCTGTAACCTGGCTCTGGCCTGTCACTTAGGCTAAGCAGAAGGGAGCTATGGGAGAGTGACTCAGCTGGAATGGGGGTAAAGAGATGTGAAAGACATGAGAGACATGAGGGCTGTGAGGCACTGAGACATGTGCTGCATGCCCACGTCGTGTCCACGTCGTGGGGTGTGGTGGTTGGTTGACTTGGGCTTGCTGGGCCTTAAACCCACGTAAACTGATAACCAGCTAACTGCTTAAAAAAGCTGGGTTTTTGCAACAAAGGGCACCCCTTTGCACCTGCCTGGGGTCCCTGTGTTGTTCACTATCCCAACAAAATCCCACTGCTGTCCATTGCTTGCTTCCCTTCCGAAAGAGGCACATTCTACAAACATCCTTGCCTTGCCTGCTTTCACAGAATTGGTAACTGTTTTAAGCCCAAGCCCAGGCCCTGGTGAGCCTGGATTGCTGCCTTGCAGTGCAAAGCTCTCCTCAGTGGACTGTCATTCCTCCAGCCCTTAAGCCCTCAGAGAGCTCCCCGTCAACCAGTTTCAATTAAAATTCAATTAACAGATCTGAGCAAAGTGTTCTCTGCCACAGCACCACCAGGAGGGCTGGATTACAGCACAGAGACAAGCAGCTCACCCCGAGGCCCTTCACTGTGGGACTGTGGGCCACGTGCAAACCTCCCAAAACCTCCCAAAAACGGGGCTGTCCTGCTGGTGGCTGGGTGCCTGTGCAGCCCGAGGGCAGGGCTGTGGGGATGGGGAGGAGTTCCCATCCCAGCTGGGAGCCCCTGGCCTGCAGGAGTCCTGGCCCAGCAGCCAGGAGATGCTGTCCACAGGGCTCAGCTGCACCCCTGCCCTGCCCTGCCCCAGCCCTGGGGGATGCAGAGCCATGGGCCACACGTTCCAGTCCATCCCTTCAGCTCCTGACTTCCCTTTGGTGCTGGACCTGAGTGTCTCACTCACCATTTGTATTTGTTTTACCAGAACCTGGTGAAGGGAGCTTTGTTGGGTCCTTCCAGGTCTCAGCTGCAGCAGCTGTGAGTCCCCACCCATTTCACCTCCCTCCCACAGGCACCACTTTTCCCAATGTTCTCCCACCCCATCACCCCACGGGATGTTTCTGTTCTCTCCACCTGCAGCAGCAGCTCAGCCCTAGCTGTTTTCCAGCCCCTGCC
Organism: Rhadina sibilatrix; assembly: GCA_013400275.1. NCBI lineage: Eukaryota > Metazoa > Chordata > Aves > Passeriformes > Phylloscopidae > Rhadina > Rhadina sibilatrix. Next base: position 14,954 of record VWYO01016471.1, on the reverse strand, counting down.
TTTCCCTTGGAATTCCACTGTTGCTCACTCAGATCCCTCCCACCCCCCAGTCCACCTCTGGGACAGCTTTTCTTTGATCCCCAAATGTCTGAGCTGCCACCTCCTGATGCCACATCAGCCAGTTCTCCTTCCCTGTGATTGCAGAGGAGCTGCAGCCTGTTGTGCTTTAATTAAGGTGTATTAGCAGTGGCGTGTTATTGATTTACTGTACATTTGCATTAGCTGAGTACTTCATGCTCTTATCTGATGGGCAGAGCATGGATACAGTGCACGGAGCCTCCCTGGTGAAACCCGAGCAGGAGAGGGAGCAGGCCCACCTGGGTGGATCTGCAGAGCTCTGGCTGCTTGGCAGTGGCTCCTGGAATTGCCAGATGCAAATCCAGATGATAAAGCATGAAACCTGAAAACCAGTTTTATTCAGACTGGCAGAACTTCCCAAACCAAGTCTTTCACATTTTGTGCTTCTGTCTGTTTTTCCTGGCTCGCAGCACAGAAAGTGCTGTGGCTTGTGCCCCTTCTTGCAGGCAGGAACCACCCAGCTCAGTAAAACACAGAGAAAATTGTGAGTTCATCCCATCAGAGCAGGCTGACGGTGTGGGAGGTCAGACCTGTGCTTCTGTGACCAGGGGAACACCCTCGAGGTGTGCAGGTAAGCCTGGGGCTGTCCCCAGCAAGCCACAAGCAGTTCCTGTGCTCCCAGTGGAGCCACACTTGGTACATTCAAAACCAAAGCAGAGCCCAGCACTCTCTCCTTCCAGCCTGCAGTCTTTGCAGAGGGGGCAGTTCTCAGGCAAGGTCTCCTCTTGCCTGGTGAAGGTCTCCTTCTTCTCCAAGGTGTGCTGCACTCAGCAGCCAGGTTATGGGGCAAGGAGGGGATGGGAACACAGCAGGGAGAGGAACAGGGCACATCTCAGTGAGCTCAGTGAAACACCCAACACAGATGGGACAGGCTGGGCAAGGGAAAGTGGGGAAATGGCTCATTCTGCTGCAGCTTCAGCTCACAGATGGGCTAGGGCACAGGATCACAGAATTAGAATCACAGAATCATGGAATCATGGAATCATACAGAGACATACCATAGAGTTACAGAATCATAGAGTCCTAGAATCATGGAATTATGGGATCACAGAATCACAGAGACTCATATAGAGACATCCCATAGAGTCATAGAATCATGGAATCATAGAATCATAGAATCACAGAATGATAGAGTCATTAAGGTTGTAAAAGACCTCCCAGATCATTAAGTCTCAGCAAACACCCCCATGCCTACTGAGCCAATGGGGATCAGGGCACCAGGACTTTGCGAAGGATCCCAGCTGACCAGCTGACTTTGAAAGGTCCCAGCTGACTTTGAAAGTGAGGATGAGGGCTCTCCATTAAGCTCCTTACCCATGGCCATGATCCATATGTGCCTCAGCACAGGGAACTGGAGCTCAGACTCAAGGGGGGCTCCCAAAACCAGCCTGAGAACAGCCTCAGCTTGCCTACATTTAAGGGATGGAGGGCAGACAGACCCCAGGGAGATCCCTTGGTGCGCAGGTACAGCCCAAAATTTGGGCCAATTTGTGCTGAGCACATCATCCCCCCACAGGAGAACTCGAACATCTGACAGCCTGAAATCTCCAGGGTTTCACACGCACCCTCTGCCTTGGGGGAACAATTTAGCAGCAGAAGTGAACCCCACCCTGCTGGAAAACCCCAGCACGCACTGGGAAGTCCCACAAAGCAGGTTACCTGCAGCAAACCTGGTGGATCTGCCCCTGCAGTGGCACCGTGGAGAGTCTGCTCTGCTGCTGCCCACACACAGCCAGGGGCACATGGGAGAGGGGCCTCAAGCAGCATCCTGAGCTGCTGAGTGCTCCTGGAGACGTGCCCGAGGTTCTGGCCAGCTCTGTGCTCCCAGCAGGAAGGAGGTGGGATATGGTGTCTGGCCAACACTGCTCTATGGGTTGCCCAGAGCAGCTGTGGCTGCCCCTGGATCCCTGGAGATGTCCCAGGCCAGGCTGGATGGGGCTTGGAGCAGCCTGGGACAGTGGAAGGTGTCCCTGCCCGTGGCAGGGGTGGCATTGGATGAGATTGAAGGTCCCTGTAAGGTCCCTTCCAGGCTGCCACACAAGCTTTGGGGCTAAAGAAGCAGCAATCATCACCTTCCTGTCACCTCCAAAGATGTTCTGCTGCCTTTAGGCAGACCTTTGGGAGCTGTGATATTTCCTGCATGCCCAGCCAGGGCTTCCTTGCAGCTCCATGCCTGTGGTCCCCTCTCAGTTTTCCTGCTCTCAGTTTTTGGTGTCGATGCAGTGTCCAGCCCTGTGGTGTTTGTAGAGGCACCAAGTGACTGCATTCAAACCCTCAGACAGCTGTAAGTAGAAAGATCTTCGGGGTAATTCAAAGGAAAACTGAAACAAGAGAGAGCTGGCCTACATTAATCTCAATGAGTTCTCAGCAAAAACGAATGCAAAGAGCACATTTCCATATGGGGGCAGTTTCATCAGCTGACAGAGATGAGCTGAGTAACTCAGTCTGCTCTTCACTACGGATGTGGCAGCTATTTGAAATGTTTGGGAGTTCAGAGTTATCTGCTCCTGCACCATTGTTTAAATTGATTTGCAATGGCTCTTCATTGACCTTGCTGCAGAAATCTCAAAGAAAATAAAAGTATCAGACCCTCATTGGAAGATCTGGAACAACATGGGCCAACCACAAGCATCAGCCACCCCAGCACCTGGGGCAAAGCTGGGTCTGCATCTACCCTAGGTTGTCACTGTGTTCCTTACTGGGGTGTGGGGACATCACCACTGCCACACTGGAGCCCAGGCTGCACCTCTTGGGCTTGCAGTGGACACAAACCCAGGACAAACAGCCAACATGGAGCCCTGCTGGGACTCTGGCTCTTCCCCTTCAGCCCACACTCATCATTCTGTTTGTCACTGTGCTGTGACAGCTCCACCCTGTGCTGCTCCATCCAGGGCTGATCTGCCCGTGATTCCCCTGCCTCAACTGCCATCCTCTTTCCTTGGGATTCCATCCAGAGATATTCCCTTCCCCAGTTTTAAACTCTGCCTTTGCGGCCATGTGCCACAAATGTTCCAGCTGAAGTGACTATTTCAGCCTCCACGAGAACACTCTGTCTTCACAAAGTTGTACCTTTTCCCAAAATTCTCCTGTTGGAATGAATCTGCTCTATGGAAAGTTGGAGGCAAATCAATCTGGCCACATTTGCATTGGGAGAGAAGAGGAAAATCGTCTATTTTCCTACCTTGGAAAAGCCCCCAAACCCCTACATTAGAGATCCTTTCCAACCTCAGTGACTCTGGTTCTGTGACTCTTCAGCCAATGCAAGGAGCTGCTCAATCCTGACGCTCTGCATCCCACCCAAGCCATTGCAGAGGAGCAGCAGAGGGGCAGGCAGGGAGAGCAGGGAGAGCAGACGTGGGCTGAGCGTTGGGACAGTGCTTGGTGGCCACCAAGGTGATCCACCAGGAGAAGAAAAGAAACTGTTGAGCAGACAAACCAACCTCTGCAGGCCCAGCTGGAGCAGGTTCCTTCCAGTTCCATATTCCCACAGCTGTGTCCTCAATGGACTGACCTACTGACCCTGGGACAGCCCACAGGGTTTGGAGGGTTGGAGGTTCTGTCTGGGTGCACGTTAAGCAAACCAGGTACAAACACAGCAACGCCAAAGGTCAGAGGGAAGAAGTCAGGGAGGGATTCAGAGCAGCTCCCAGTGATGGGCTGAGGTGTGTGGAGAGGGATTCAGAGGAACCCCCAAGGGAACAAAGCTCCAGCTGTGCCCCCATCAAGGGTGACCTGGGATATAAACTGACACTGGTGTGCCCACACAGCAGAGCTCATCTCCGAGTCCGTCACAACAAAGTACAACTTTGCTTCAGCTAAAACCAGTTTCTAGTTGGCTAAAACCAAAGGAAACTTGGTCCCTTGTTTAATGAAAGGATCTGTTCACAGACTTTCATCACTCAAAGGGTTTTTGAGCCATGCAATGGTTTATGTGACTGGGTTTCATCAGCTCAACGCGGTTCAAAACCTTCTGGGTTGGAAAAAAATGGTTCACAAAATGTGATGCTCCAGCAGAAGTAAACACAGACCTGCCAAATTACTGCAGCTTAATGAGTTCCTTCTCCTCAGCTGAGCTGGCCTTGTGTGTACCCTCTTTGAAGTCAAATGTACTCATGTAAGCACCCTAAGAGGCTTTAGGAAGGGATTCCTGTTTGGGCAAAGGTTCACAATGGCTGGTGCTGGCATTGTCAAGAATTAGGTGGTTGCTTTGCTAATATTTTCCTCCTATCCTTGCCTCCAGTTGAGTCTCTGCTTCATAGCCTGGCTCTAAACAACATCCCTGAGCTTTTATCTGCAGGTGACAAACAGAGGCATACAAACTGGATTGGCAGGAACACAAAGAAAGCTTTCATCTCATCACTGTACGAGGCACTTACAGGAACTTCTCAAGGAAAAAAGAGATTATGCATCAACATTGTGAGCATAAAGACAATTTAAAAGGGATGTTAAGAAACTTCATGTCAGGAAAATATAGAACATCTGCAAACAGATGAGTATTCAGTAATAAGCTACGTCAACGATCTGGGAGGAAAGAGGCTGTTTTCCTGCAGTGACAAGCCCAGAGAACATCCCAAAGGGCATTTGAACAGCCTAAAGTGCTCCTTGTGGTCAGAAAGCTCAGCTGGCTGCGTGCTGCATTTGGGGTTGTTGGGCTGGGCCCATTTCACCTGCTCCAAGCTCTTTGCTCCTGTGTCTGCCACATCTCACACCTGAGGCAGGTGTGCAGGTCTGACCCACAGCTGGGACAGGGAACTGTTCTGGAAGATTTCTGGACTTTACACACACACACACATACACCAACACTCAGTTTTCTGGTAGTTTATGGCATTTTGCCACCAGCTTTGGCAGGACTGGGGTGACAGAAGCAGCAGGACAGTTGCAGGCTCTCCTATGGGCCCATCTGGGTGAGTGACTCTGCAGGAACACACAGAGTGACTGTGATTATTACAATAATCCAGGAGGACAGGGAAGATTCACCTGCTAAAGAACAAGCTGGTTTAGCTGGTTATTAGTCCCCTAATTAGTGGATAACTAATGGTAATTCATGTTTGTTCCCAGCTGTCGGCAAACACCGCCTGCACTTGGGCACTGATGCCTTGGGAGTGCTGCATCCACCTGGGAAGGGCTGAGCTGCATCCCTGTGCCAGCACAAACACTGCCAGAGCTGCCAGGGTGACAGGGGGGCTCTGGGTTTCCCTGGCTGGCTTCACCTTTCCAGGGCTCTGTGCACTTGCCAGCTGGATGCAGCACGGTGCCAGCTGGTGGGGCTGCCACCTTCTCTGGGATGTGGCTCCCACTGAGGCTCTGCCTTCTGCTGCACCAACAGTTGGCAAAGAGATGGCTCAGAGAGTCCCTGTGGTCCAGGGTGGCATCCCCTGGGGCATCCTGACACCAGCCATCCCCACTGCCCACGGCATTTTGCTGCTGTCTTCACTGAGCAAGTCCAAAAAAGCCTCCCTGGGGGACTCGGCCAACTGGCTGCTGCTTTTGCCATATAGTGTCTTACACACTTGTTCAAACACCTCCCTGCTCCTGCCCTGTGCCTGGATGCCAGCCTGGACAGGCTGCCCTGACCTTTTCCAGCTTCTATCTTCACCCAGGGCAGCACCAGTGCCCTGAGAAATGAGAACCTGGGCAGGCTGGTGGATTTGGAGCTGTGCTGTGGGCAGCGTTCTGCCTCTCGAGCTCGGGGCCAGCAGGGTGGCTCTGTCACTGCTCCTCTGGGTTTGAGATGAAATCATCCAATATTCAGCACAGTCTGGAGCCTGCCCCACCAAAGGTCCCTCTGCACTCCCAAGGAGGGCAGTGAAGTCCAAGGAATAGGCTGCTCTTTGGGAGTCCTGTTGGAAGTGGCAATCCAGGGCTCAGGCAGGCACAGCCCCAGAGCTCTGCAGGGTGGGCACCCCAAAATCCACTCTGAAATCCAGGTGCTGCATCTCCAGCACTGGTTGTCATCACGAGACCTCCTGAGCAGTGCATGCTCTGCTTGTGCAGTGGCTCCAAGAGGAGGCCCTGCCACCTCCAGCCACTTGTCCCTCCCTGTTTGTCACTTCCACTCTGCCACAGAGGGAAAAGTGTTAGTTCGCCTTCCCTGCAGTGGATTTGGGAGTGATCCCAGTGTCCCTGCATCCAGCAGAGCTGGCTGATGAGCAGGAACAAGTCGCTGGGGAAGTGGCCACATTTTTTCTGTTTGACCATTTGCAAGTGAGCTCCCACTGTGCCAGGAGGACGGGGAGAACTGCAGGAGCAGCAGGAGGGGGCCACACCAACCAGCTGAGCACAGGCTGCTTCCTGCCCTCAGCTCAGCAGAGTGCAATATTTCGACTGAAACGTTTCAGCTTCAGTGGGCACGAAGGGTGTGAATTACCTGCCTTGCAGCAGATGCCTGGTGCTGTTTTGAGCACCTGGATGTTTGGCAGGGGTTCCTCCCCAGCACCTCAGCAGCAGCAAGGCCCCTGTGAGTGGCTGTGTTGGGCACAGGGACACGGGCACAGTGACTGCCATGGCCTGAGCCACCCCCTCAGGCCATCCCCAGGGGCTGCTGCTCCTCCACCTGCCCACCACTGCTTGTCAAGCCCAGCCAGTTCCCCCCCCGCCCCAGAACTGGTTTTTTGTCTCAAGGGATGCTTTCCAACGAGCTCAGGTTGCACAAAACCAATCTGCTCTGTGACCAGGCTGGTCCTTGCCTTCCCAAGGCTCCCCAGGAAGGCAGGAGCTGTCCGTGTGTCCTGCCAGGGGTGGCACCAGACACCTGTCCCTGTCTGGGTGAGATGGAGCTGGGCTGCAGGAGGGAGGGAGGGAAGGGTGCTCACACAGAGCTGCACCTTCCCCTCACATGGCACCCGTGCTGCTGGCCTGGGGTGAGCCCTGGGGCACAGCAAGGCTCCTCTGGGGACCTGGGGCAGGTAAAGGAGGAGGAGGAGGATACACAGAGCACAGCCCCCAGGAGCCTGTGTGTGCTGGGTCTGTGAAGGGCTTTACTGACCTCTGCTCACCTGGGGAGCACCTTCTACCTGCAAATATCCCCCTGAAGCAAACTGTGTGTCTGCATGGGAGCCCAGACAGCTGGAAATGGACCTGCTGGTCACTACCTCTGGACCACGGGCATCCAGCTTGGAAAAGTCACCTGTCTGCTTGGAGAAATTCCACTCAAGATTGTTACACACACACAGAGCACTGAATGCACACAGCTCTTCCTCTGGGTTTATTCTTTGGGGCTCTTCCTGTCTGGCCTGAATGAGACAGGTAAATCACAGAATCATTTAGGTTGGAAGGGAGCTTTAAGGTCCTCAAATCCAACAGTCAACTCAGCACTGCCATGGTCAGCACTAACCCATGTCCCCAGGTGTCACATCCACACATTTGCTGAGCACATCCAGGGATGGTGACTCCAGCACCGCCCTGAGCAGCCTGTGCCAATACCTGGGCACCTATTAGTGAATAAATGTTCCCTGATTTCCAAACTAAGCCTCCTCTGGTGCAACCTGAGGCCATTTCCCCTTGTCCTGTCACTGGTTACTTGAGGGAAGAGCCTGACTTGCCCCAGCTGCCCCCTCCTGTCAGAGAGTTCTGGGGAGTGAGAAAGTTCCCCTTTGCTCCAGGCTGAACCCCTCCAGCTCCCTCATCAGCCCCCTCAGCTGTTCCTCATCAGCCTTAAGTACATGGTCCTTCCTGCCATCAACTGCCTTCGCCAAGTTTTGACTGAATTTCTCCTTAATGACTGCAGCTTTGTCATTTCGGGGATGTTCCGGCAATAAGATATGACAAGGTGTGAATTATAGGACAATAATTCATGCCTGGAGCAGTGTCAGGCACAAGGCTGGGAGCTGAGGGCTGTCCATGCAGCTCAGTGTGAATTATTGCACCATAATTCACGCCGTGAGGACACGCTGAGGGGCTAACCAGAGACTACCCACACACACACACACACAAAAGGGGTTAAAACTCTTCATTTTATTTAGCTTGCTGGATTAGTGGGGGCTAGTTACACTCTCTGCAGCATTCCTTTTGGTCCATCCCCGTGTTGTCTTTGCTGGAGCCAAAGGGAAAAGGCCCAGCTGGATGTGAGAGGGGCGTGGGGGGCTCCTTGCACTGGGAGCCACCAGCTGCAGGCAGAGCAGTTGGCACCTACCTGCTCCCCCTGCCCTGCTTTAAATACCCAACACCTGAGCCTACAGCATCCAGGAACTCAGCACAGAGCAGGGATCCCTTCCCCTGGAGGGTGTCACACGAGGTGGCACCTGGAGCTGTGGTGAGCTTTGTCTGCTGCTGAGCCCCAGCACAGCCTCCCCCTGCCACAGGCAGGAGCCCCCCGAGGGACTGAGCAAAGGAGAAAAGGAGAAAAGGATTTTCAGCAGCACAGGGGACAGCCCCACCCCGCCCCTGCCTGAGGCTGCTGGGCTGCTGCTGCCTCCTCGCTGCCTTTTGGTGGCCAGTCAGGGCCAGGGGAGAGCTCTGGGAAAGGCTTTGCTGAACGTTTGAAAGGCTGGGGGTTGCAGTTTTAATGCAGGCAGTCCAGAGAAAGTCACACTTGTGAAAGCTTTAAATTTTNTTTTTTTTTTTTTTTTTTTTTTTTTTTTTTTTTTTTTTTTTTTTTTTTTTTTTTAATCTGAGAAAACAGCCCCCAGTGATAGTCATCCCTTCCTAGAAAGCTGCTACAGTTCAAAAATAAACCAGATCGTTCTCCAGGGCTCTGTGGGAAGTGATCTGCCTCCAGGAGCCCCTCAAACAACTCTGTTTTGCAGTAAACATGATCCAGCCTGCCCTTGTTTTGGGGCTTCAAAGACAGATGCCCTAAAATCTCTTTCCAGGTTTATTTTTTTTTTTTTTCTGTGGAACAAGGAAGCAAACCCTCACCCTGCATTAAATGCTGCTCTCCATGTAGGGGTGTCTCCAATCCCTTGTGCAGTGACAGACCTGGGAGGGCCCTGAGGAAGAGGAAGCCCCTTCATCCCAGAGCTGGCCCCCTCAGGGACCAGGGCTGTGGGTGTTTCAGGGCTGACTGCAGTGGACCTAAAGCAAAAGATAATTTAAGGTTGTCCAGAGCAAATTCCAAGTCATTATTTGGGCTTCAGTCGCCCAGTCAGTATAGATCCCATTTTGAAATGTCTCCAGGTTAATTGATTGCTGTTTCAGACAGCTATTGATTTTCAAATAATTATCCTAATTATTTGCCATCCAGCTAGCTTTCTCTCCCTCTCCTCAGGCAGCCTGAAAACATTTCCCTGCAGAGTCCCACACAAGAGGCTGATTTGTAGTGTTTCCATTGCAAGGTGGGGAACTGAGGCAGCACAAGGCCAGAGGAGACCCTGCCCCATCCTCTGCCCCTGGGAGGGACATGGGACCCTCCACGAGGTCCAGCACTGCCAGGGCACCCTGCAGATCATCACCAGTGCCAGGGGCTGACAGTTCATGGCAGCCCTGCAGGGTGGGCCCCACCAGCCTTTGCAGGAACCTTCTGGAATCTGGAGAGCCCCCAGAGAGCTCAGCTGCTCCTCAGGGTTCCTGTGTCCTTGTCCACACAGACAGCTCCAGATGAATCCCAGCCTTCAGGACTGCAGGAGGCACCAGCTCTGCTCCTTCCCTGCTGGCACGGAAGGGCTCCCTGTGGAACTGAGTGTAACAGATTTATTCACCATTTCCCTTGCAATGCCATTTAAATGTGCCAAACAGGAGCAGGACTTCTTTCCCAGGATCTGCACAGATAAAAGATGCAATCTGAAAAGACTGAATTCAGTCTATTTTCAGCCTAAAACCAACCAAGAGGAAATAAAATAGGACAGAAATGTAATGACAATGTTGATTTAAGAGTCAGTTGAATTCAATAAACTTGACTTTTTAAATCACCCATTTTCATTACACTCCTCAAAATTCCATATTAGTCTAATTGATCAAAAATATTTCAAAATATCTCTGTAACTTAAAAAAAATTGCATATGGGCTGGGTGGGATTCCCTACATTATTCCAGTGGGGACACAGTATCTGCTCACCTGGAATTGCACAGGGAGGGGGCTGGATAAGCTGGACAGCCCTAGGAGGGGCTGGAGGATCCTCTTTGTACAAGGAAATTCAGGAGATCATGAGTGTGTGAAGCAAGATAGGGAGGGACATAAAGAGAGGGAACAGCTGGGTTATCTCATCTGGCCATCAGGACAGGACAGACACTGAGATGGAGGGCAGCCTGAGCAGGCTGGCAGGTGACACCAAGCCAAGGGTGCAGTGACACTCCTGAAGGATGGGATGGCACACAGGGGGACAAGGACAAGCTCAAAGCAGTTGCCCATGGAAATGTCATGAGGTCTGACAAGACCACTGTGGGGAGACAGCAGGAGCTGCTGCTGAGGGCAGTCTCCCCTCTGATATCTTACACCTGTGTTCATTATCCCAGAGCAGAAACAGCCTTGCCCTCCCAGCCATGGCAGGATAAAGAGTGAGTGAGCTGGGCAGGGTCAGTTGGAGGCTGCTGGCTGTGCTGTGCAGCCCCAGGGACAGGAGGTGGTGCCAGGGCCAGCACAGGTGAGCTGCTGCAGGTGGGACAGACAGGGTGAGGTGGCCGTGCCAGGGGCAGGAAGGGGAGAGCCAGAGCTGTGTGGAGCTGCTCTTGGGAGAGACAGAGAAAAGGTTTGGGAGACTTTTTGAATAACAAGGTGCTGGTACTTGAAGCCTTCTGCTGATGCTGAGGAAGCACCTGGAGTGCAGTGTCCATATTGACTGTGACAGACCAAGGGCAGGTGCTGCACCTGGGTCAGGCAACCCCAGAGTGGAGCCCAGGCAGAACTCCCTGGGAGCAGCTCTGGGAGAAGGAGCTGGGGGTTCCTGTGGGGGAAGGCTGGACCTGCCCTGGCCGTGTGTGCTGGCCCCCAGAAGGACAAACATGTGCTGGCCTGGTGCCCTGGATTGTGCCCCTGTGCTCAGGTGAGACCCCACCTGCAGAGCTGCCCCAGCCCTGGGCCCAGTGCAGGAGGGACCTGGAGCTGCTGGAGCCCCTCTGCTCTGGGGCCAGGCTGGGAGAGCTGGGGGTGCTCACCTGGAGAGGAGAAGGATCCAGGGAGAGCTCAGAGCCCCTGCCAGGGCCTGAAGGGGGGTTGTGAAAAGGAGAGGGAGTTTTTACGTGAGCACATAGTGATAGAAAAAGGGGTGGCAGCTCTAAAGTAAAAGAGGGGAAGCTTAGCTAAGAAGTTAGGAGGAACCTTTTCCCTGTGAGGGTGGGCAGGGCTGGCACAGGGTGCCCAGAGCAGCTGTGGTGCCCCTGGATCCCTGGCAGTGCCCAAGGCCAGGCTGGACATTGGGGCTGGGAGCAGCCTGGGACAGTGGAAATTGTTCCTACCCCTAAGATGAGCATTCAGGTCCCTTCCATGCCCAACCATCCCATGAAAAGAGATGAAGTGGCAATTGTCTCTGTTTCCTGCATCTCTCTACTGCAGGGTGGGGAGAGGCTCTTTGTGCCACCACACCCTGAGCTGAGGGCACTGCCCGTGGGGTGCCAAAGAAACTCCTTTTCTGCAGGACACTGCCGTGGGAGGTGAGCGCTGGAGACCTCCTGCAGGCAGCAATAAAACATCAGTGGCATCTCTAAAAATTATCTATGATAATTTTCTAACACAAAGGAGATGGCACCTAACGTGAGGTAATTCTATTTTAGATCTTATTATGATGGATAAAGATGAATTGATCACTGAACTAGAAATTGGTGGTTGCCTGGAGACCGGTGATCATGACCTGATTACATTAATTATGGGATAATAAAAGACAGTCCCAACCAGTAACACATACCTGGTGCTTCTCCCTGGATCTGGGAGGCTGAATAAAGAGGTGAGGGAAACTTGCTGGGAAGAAAAATAAACACGTACGTAAATGAGTGAAAAATAAGAACTTTCCACTGAGAGTTCCCAACCTGGCTAAAAAGTTCTGTTTGTGCCATAATTTTTGAAGAATGGTGTTTGATTTTGAGATCTCTCTCGGTGAAAATGAAAGCAGCAATTAGAAAAAGAAGCAGTGTATAAAGAATAGGGGGCAAAAAAGGAAAAAAAACCTAGTAATCAGGACAATTTAACATTTCTGAGTGGTAGGAAATTGATAAGGGGAGGCAAATGCATTAAAGAAAAAAATCTGGCTGATGAGTTATAGGTACTAAGAGCTGTTATTATCAACAAGAGAAAGAACCCTAATTGTGGGCCCTGCTTCTACTTGAAAAAGATGATAAAAACGAGAAAATTAGATGGTAAAATTAATAACAGTGTCACCGAGAGGATCCAAAAATGTCAGAGCGTCATTATCTTGGTCAAGCAGTTCATAAACTCCTCGGGGCATTGGAGGAAGCTTAAATTTAGAGAATCTGCAAGAGACTTTTTTTTTTTTTTTTCCTCTGAGGGCTTGGGGGCACTGCAGCAAATGGTCCATTGCATCCAGCCAGGGCTTGCTGCAACCCAGCACTGCCCAGCTCATGGGGCTGACCCAGGCCACTCATTGCCCTTCTTCTGAGCCTCTCCTCTGTCACTGTGCTCACAGTGTTTGAAAATGTTAATGTCTTTCAAAATGATGGCCAGCCACCCTCCCTTCCTCTCTGTAGATCTTATCTGGGGACAGCTGCTGGCTCACGGCCTCTGCTGCAGAGCACTGGGGGGAAAGCAGTCCAAAACCATGATTATTTTTTAATGGAAACCTGAGCTTCTTTGTACAAGCACCATCCTGAGAAGAGCTGGACCCCTGGCAGCCTCTTACACGTTCATCCTTGCAGGCAGTGATGAAGGAGAGGAAAGGGATCAGCTCATCTGGGTGGAATGCAGGGTTTTTCTCCAAGCAGGATGGTCCCGCTCCCAGTGATGCCACAGCTGTGCCACCAGCGCCTCTGTGGCCGTGTCCCAGTGTCACCTGAGCTTGGGAGGGGGTTTTCCACCCTGTACTCGCCCCCAGGATCTGCAGCCATGGACAGTGACCTCGTCCCTGAGCTCCAAGTGCCAGGGGAGGAGAGGTCAGCACCCAGGTAGGGCAGTGACAGGGCTCAGAGCTTCTCCAGGTGATGGAATGCTGCTCCTACATGGACCAGCATGGAACAACAACCCCTGGAGCTCACAAAGTGCTTGAGATTGTGCAACAAGCCCACAGCAGTGCCACTGTCCCACCATGATGCTGCTAAATGGGTGAAGGTGGATCCTGCACCCACAGCCAGCCACAAAATCCTCTTTGAGTTAAAGCTTTGAATTAACTTTGAGTTAAAGTAAGGACTCCTGTCCTTACTTATTTGCATTTCCACAGCATCAGGAGGTCCCCTTGGGGACCTTGCCAGCCTTGGCACAAATTGGATGCTCAGGGTCCCAAAGAGCTTCCAGTGCCTCCAGCAAGGGGAAAAGGAGGAAAGGCCCCTCTGGCCCAGCCTGGAGCTGTGCACTGGGGTTGTTGTGATCCACGTGCAGGACCTGGCACTCTGCCTCGTTAAACCTCCTAGAGCTGCTCCCATCCCATCCATCCAGCCTGTCCTGATCCCTCACAGCGCTGCAGGGATGGGAAAGGCCCCACCCTCGGTGCCAAGGGGTGCCAGGGTCAGCACCCAGAAGATGGCAGGATCACAGGATCCTGGAATGGTTTGGGTGAGAAGGGACCTGAAAGACATCTTATTCTAACCTCCTTCCATGGGCAGGGACACCTCCCACTGCCCCAGGCTGCTCCCAGCCCCATCCAGCCTGGCCTTGGGCACTGCCAGGGATCCAGGGGCAGCCACAGCTGCTCTGGGCACCCTGTGCCAGCCCTGCCCACCCTGCCAGGGAACAATTCCTGCCCAATCTCCCAGCCAGCCCTGCCCTCTGGCACTGGGAGCCATTCCCTGTGTCCTGTCCCTCCATTCCTTGTCCCCAGTCCCTCTCCAGCTCTCCTGGAGCCGCCTCAGCCCCGGCTCAGTTCGGTCCCTCCCCGGGCCTGCCTTGCTCTGGAATGCCAAACGCAGCTTTCCAGAATGCCAGAAAGGTAATTTAAATGTTAAAACATTTGTGATTGCATAAATTGCACGTATTATTCCAATTGAATTGTAGTGGGATTAATCTGACCTTAATAGAATACTACTAATAATTTATATTATTATCTTTAATAATATTAATTCAACTTAATTTTTTTTCCATTTACTTCATTCATTTAAGGGCAGCTCCATTGAGCTCTGGAGCATTTAGCTCGTGGTGTGCAGCAGTCACTTATCATTTGCACAAGTGGGGATTCCACCAGGCAATTTTCAGAGAAATAAAGATCATCTTTCAGTGAAAGGAACTTAAAAAAAAAATTACAGTATTAAATGAGTAGATATTAATGTGTCATATTTAGAATATAAAACAACCCATAATCTGTTCTGAAGTCTCTTCCACCTAAACATATACTTTTTTTTTTTTTTCTTCCCTTCTAGAGGGATCTTTTATTCTGCTGTTTAACTTATTAGGCACAACCATTCCAACTGTTAAAATAAAATTGTTAAGATCATAATGTCAGGGAAATAAAAACCTTGGCAGCACCTTGACAGTGCCTTGTGAGCAGAGCATCACAGTTTGTTGGGGACGACTCGGAACTGCGCATTCCATTAGAATTTACATCACAAACCAAAGGATGAAGCATCATTTCATTAAATATCTTGAAATTTCACCAACCTAACGAAGCTGTCAAAAATCCTATTAATACAGCACTGGAAATATTTATTTGTTTGTTTGTGTAAGGATGCATTTGCTATTATTTAATGTTGGGTGTGCAATTTGTGAATTTACGAGCGGAGGCCGGGCGGCGCAGCGGGAGGAGAGGCCGGGGGCTGCTGGAGGGGCTCCGGGGTGGCCAGGGAGCTGCCCTGTCCTATTCCAACTGGTGGTGGGGTGTGGGGATTAGCACCCAGAAAGGCTCAGAGCCA
>VWYO01016466.1:84909-95320 GCA_013400275.1 Rhadina sibilatrix | reverse complement strand
GAAGTATTGGAATTTAACCAATCTGTATGTAATATTTGGAATAGCATCTCCAGAAATGACTGCTCTTCATCTCAGACAGTAAACTATATCTTCTACTGAATGTAATAACTTTTTACAGGAGTAGTGCAGCATTGTTCAACACAGAACAAAAGCTGTTGCCTTACATTTAAGGTATCTCTGTTCAGCCTGCATACCTTGAAAAAAAAAGTGGTAATAATAATGGAGGGGAGCTTTCAAAGGTGAGAACAATGTTATACCAGAACAAAGAGATTGAATAAAATTGGAGTAAAATGATTTAAAGGGAAATCTTTTGCTACAGGTGAATGTCAGGATAGCAGCTAAGGCATAAAGAGTGATTAGTTATCAGTCTGAAGTTATTTAAAAATGGACAGAATGTCTGAAAGCCAATGGGACCTGCAGAAAATTTTGGAAGACCTCATTTCACCTTGAGGAAAGAAGGACACAAATATTTCAATTTGCATGAAGCAACAACTGCAGATGGGATACGTTGTGAATTCTGCAAGTGCTAAGTTATTGGCTTGTGCCATATTAATTTAAAATGTTTCCAGGAAATTGGCATTTTCCAGGCAGTATATAAGAGGCAGAAGAAAAATGCATCTGGAAAACACTGTGATTCTATTACATGGCTGAATGACAGCTGGCGTTGCTTGTGACTGTGAAGATTGAATCCACCCTCACCTCAGCCAGTCACCCTGGAATCACTACAGAGTCAGTGGAGGCAAACAGGCTCACTAGAACACCATGCTCATTTCAGAGCACATGAATGTACTTGGAATGATAAACCCATACACTTGTTTGTAAAAATCCAGGGTTAGAGGAAATGAATCCAGTGATCCAGGTACCAATAAGTCCCTTGAATAGTGAGTGATTTGGCTCAGTGCAAGCAATTTCAGAGGCTAAATTAGGCTTCAGATTTTCAATCTGACTGTTAGGCTCCCACAGCCAAAGCTGGAAAGACTGTGTTACTGTGTTGATATTTACTCTGGTGCTTGTTCAGAGCACATTTGTGCAAGGTTATTTTTGCACAAAACCAAGAAGTAACATGGAGCTGCAGTTGTCTGCTGGGGCTGACACACATGCACAAATGTACACTTAGCCTTTGAAGGAGCTGCTAAACTCTCCTATGGAAGTCAATCATTGTCCAAAATTACCTTGCTGACTGCAAGTGAGCCATAAGGCAACATTAAGAATACTCCCAGTCTGTTAGACTGCCTTGTTTGTGTCTGTGAGGTTGGAAACAAGGAGAAAAGACACTTTTCTAAATCTATTCTTGCTGTCTGTTCCTCAGATGGCAATGGTACCTAAGGCTTACAGACTTTACCCACAGATCCATTTGTGCATAAACAGCTGGCGGACCAAGTCTATGAAACCCCTCAGTTCAGTTCAGTTCAGTGTTGTCCTTTCTATTTCCTAAAATTCTGCATATTAAACTTGGCTTTTGTGTCTCACTGTACTCCAGTGTTGATAACCTTTATTTACACCACACCTGGCACCGTGTATGGTTGGTAAATCTGTATTCAGCTGTCCTTGAAGCTTCTGTTCAACTCTAAAAGCAGCACTCTGGCACACACCACAATGACAAGACTTGTGGCAAACGGCAAGATGACAAGATTTGCAAGTATGTGAGATGCTGCACTTTATAAAAATAACAAAAGTCTGTGGCTGAGCAGAACAACGTGCTGGTGTTTTGACAGCTTACTGCTTTCATTTCCTCTTCAGTGTCTGAGCACTGTTGACACCACCAAGCTTTAAAGAAAAATGCCCACAGAAGAGGTTTGTATTATGAGATTCTTATTTACATGCTCAATGTTATCCATCAGATCTGTTTTCCCACCTGCTGGAACTGATTTAGGACCCAGTGCTCTCCACCCTTTTATCTCCGTGGGGCTGCGTGCCTGCACATTGTTGGGGAAGGCAGAGGCCACCCACAGAGAGCAACCCAGAGGGAAAATGTGCCCCTGACAGTACCTGACCCAGCAGAGGGACCTGGGTGTTGTATTGCAGCATCTGTTTGCTAAGCTCTCCTGTGCTCTCTTCATTAATGGATGAATAGGATGATCAGAGCACAGGGACAGTTTTTCCATGTTGATGTCTGCAGTTCTTATTCCCCTGCTGAGAGATTTAGGGCAATCTGTAAGTCTGCTCAATGCTTCCATCCAAAATATGAAGCAGTGATCAGAATTTCAATATGTGTGTTACAGTTTAATTGGTCTGGTCTGTGTGTCTCAGGATGGTGGGAATTATTGCTTAATCCTCAGTACTAGAAGAAGGGAAGCAGAGTCAATGGGGATTAAATGTGGTAGCCAATAAAAGTCATACCCTATGAAAATATTACAATTAGAAATGAAAGATAGCCTTTCCAGATAGCTTTCCTTGAGCTCTTACAAATGTTTAGACAGCCTAATCTAACCATATATTTAGAACAGCTATTTTCAGAGAGACCCTTGTGAACTGTGCTGTTAGTTAGCATTCTTGGCCCAAGTTAGCAATGGAAAATATTTCTTATCTGATTTGGCTGTATTTATAAGTGAAAGACATGTAAGATATATTTTATCTTTTGAAACATTTTTGATTTACAAAAAATAACAGTGTTCATAATGAATCAAAAAATGGCCTGTGAACATTTATGTAATTGTCTTTGATGCTACTCTGCAAACCTTTTGTAAGCAATTAATGTATAAATAGTAACGTATTTTACATATGTAATCTATCTTTATATAGATAGCTTTCCCCATTTTTATAAACTGCCTTCAGTGTTTGGGACTATAGACAAAACTCTGTCATTTAACCATGAAGACAGCAACTGACAGTCCAGCAACAGGCCATAGAAACTACATTAAACTACATTTATGTGTAATCTGAAATGATCTTTCATATCATAACATTGCTGTTTCCAGCCATCCCTTTGAAAAGGGAGGAAAGGAAAAATGATCTCATATGAAGTCAGAAGTTCAATATTTTGGCAAAGTTGTACTAATTATGTACAACTTAGAATTCTCAGAAAGGACAGGAGAAAATAAATTCCCCAAGGAGTATTTATGCCCTTTATGAAAAGAGCACTTCTGATATATTCAAATTTCAGATTACTGCATAAAAAATCCAATATGTGGCTTTGCAAAATGGTATTTAATGCTTAAATGGGAACAGAGTGACAGTGAAAACTGATAGTCCATACAACAGCAAAAGATTTTGGGCCATCCTCTATATCCAGTGTTTGAGAAAAGGCTGGTTGCACATATCTGTCTTAAAAGTAGAGAGAAAATTGCCTTCTTCCAGTCACCACTAAGAAAGAGTGAATCTGAATGTATTCAAGGGAAAAAAAAAACAAACCAACAACTTTTTGTAAAGATTTTAAATGGATTGTAAGAGTTACATAAATATTTCTGACCAAAAAAAAAAAATCCAGAAGTGTTTAGAAAGAACATACAGGTTGGTTCCTGTATTTATTTTTTTATTTAAATGTCTGCTTTATTCACAGATCCTGATGATGCTAAACAAAAACTTCACCATAGTGTATTGACTGACAGTGACTGCTCAGTTTGAGGAGAAAGTATTTCTGTGCTGTTATGATTGCAGTCTGAAGGACATTTATGGATAAAATTTAAGATGAGAGTTGCTGACATTGTTTCCATAAGCAATAACTGTTGGCTCATCACCTTCCTGACACTCCCTTGCAACCTCTGAAGTACAAATTTACAAACCTACTCTCAATATTTTAGATCAGAAAGCTCCTAAATATTTCATAATGGTTGTGTATTTCATTAATTGGTCGATTTTTTCTTAATTTTTTTCATTCACATCAATCCTTCAGCCTTTCCATTAATTTTGAAGTTGAAATTGTAAAGGGGATCTTTTCTTTCACATCATCAGGATTAGTTTCACCTGGACTGACCATTTATTTCAAATGCCTTTTGCCATTATAAAAATTTAACTATCCTAGACCAAAGTCCCTTTTCCAAAAAAAAAAAAAAAAAACCAGGAAAAAAGGACAACAGTAATAGGTCTGTAGTTATACTTAGCATGCTAACTATTCTCCAGATGAGTTTCTTTTGTGTGTGGCTTACTTTTCCAGCCTTGGGGATGTTCTGTGAGACTGTAACAGGGAAATAGTGTCTCCTTGGGGAAGCAAAGTAGACAGCCAGTCAGTCATTATGATTCTTCATGAATCTACATCATGATGGGGTCCTCTCACCTTCTGTCTCATCTGATCTTTTGCTGTGCTCCGCTTCCTTTTATGCTAGAGTGCTCTTTATTGTAAGCAGAAAAATGGTGGGTGGGGTGCTGTGTATGTCAGAGAAATAATCTGACTGTGAAGTCCAACTTGGCAGAAAGATTCCTAAATAATTATCTATTGAAATGTGTTTACTGTGTTTGCTTTTGTCCCTCAATGGCAAAAAATAATTAAAATCAAGGACGCATCATCAAGTAACATTGCTTGTAACAAAGGCCAGTTAAGATTCAGGTTTTCCCAGAGCATTTCTAATAGCACATATTTTATAAGCCTCAGGTAGTCCCTTGGACTATTTGTAGGAATTTGGATAGAAGAAGGACAGGCTCTCTCCCTGAGGAAAAGACACTCATGTCCAGAGTGCTTCAGGCCACCCCATCAGCACTGAGAGCAGCTTGTCTGAATCTGGGCTATGGAGCATTTGGCCAGACATCTCCTCTAAGCTCCATATGATGTTCCTATGGCTTTAAGTAGTAATTATCCCTTTTTAAAGACTTTTAAACATTATTATCCTTAATGTCTTAATTATTAGATCATAATTATGCATGTACCATGCCGTGAGGCATGGCAGCAAGAACTTGTGCATGTTAGAAGAAGCAAATCCTGCTTGTAAAGCTCAGTGTGAGGGGAATCAGGGAATCCCCTTGCTTCAGCCTTGGAAAGAGATCTCTGGAATGATCTATTGCCAGAAACATACTTGGGTGTTGCCTTGGAGTGAGCTAACTAGAGTGGTCCAAAACAGAACCAAGGAGCAAGCTAACTGTGACTTATGGCAGAGGAGCAGAGATCCAATGCTCAAAACTCTGTCACTTCTTCTTTTATATTTAACAGTCTAGAGATATTCTTAGTTTGCAGTCAATACTGAAAAAATAAATTGATTAAAACCTGCTTATTGGATTAAAATCTGCTTTTTAGTGTCTTTTATGGAGCCTGAAAAGATTTTGCAAACTCTTCAGCTCTCTAAAATCTTATCTGCTTGAAGACTGTTACTGAAGATTTTCTGTCATACTGAAGGGATCAGAACAGCTAGAATTGAAGATTTAGGTACATTTAGGTAGAGCACATTTTGGAGGGGGTTTTTTCAGTGTTTTTAAACTTGTTGAAAATTTGATATTAAGTTAATTATTACTGTTTTTTAACATGTTACAGCAGGAATCTATTCCCTGAGAGATTTTGTGTAATTAAGGTTTAATTTCCTTTGGACTCATGTCTGAGTCTTTTCTGTGCTTTTTATTTATTTTTTTCTTTAAATAAGTAACTCCTGTTTCAGTATCTAAATAGTGTTCACTTTTTTAAATTGGAAGTTTTTCTATAAAATTTCTCCACTGTGTTTAAGGAATAATAAAGGAGTTGATATGAGCTTAAGGATAAATATCTCATTATTTCACTTGGTTCTTGTCTTTCTCCTTCTCTTTTAAGCAGCTTAGGTTTACTTTCTTTCCCTGGCTGCCCTCCTGAACCTGGAGGATTTTGTTATGAATACCCTGGCCAAAAGGCAGTGCTGGAGGCTTAAGTTCATGGTGTATTCATCAAATACCAACAAGAGGGTAATTCCCAGATGGTTAAGGTGGTCTCTCAGAGCTCTTGTGACATTCTAAAACACCCTGGTTAAAACCTTACAGTTTATATGGCCAAGGGAACTCTTCTCCTCTACACCACCACTACTGGTGGGGGATCCATCAAGCTTCCTGTGTTACCTGAACAGAAGTGCAGACTCCTACACTTGCAAGCAGATGTGGGGGCAGCAGTCCCATCTATAGAAAAATAAGTTTGCTTTGGGTGTGAGACCAGCAGGCTCCAAGATGAGTGAATGTCAGGGCACTCTCTGAGCTGCTTCAGGACACCTCCTGCCCTCTGAGAAGCCTGGATGGCACCTGGTCCTCTGAACCCTGATGTCTGCAGTGGATGGGCATTAAAGGTAAGCAGTTTGTTTTGCACAGGTGACTGGCCAGATGATGTTGGATCGGAAATGTTGTATGCAGGCAGAGCTGGAGCAGCACAAACAAAGTGGGGATGAAAACTCTGAAGAAGAGCCAGATAGCCAGGTCATCTTTTGTCTTCAATGGGATATACACAGGGTGAGACTGACAAACTGTGTTTATATTTACACATTACTGATAGCAATAGGATGTAATAAAAATAGGAAATGGTGGATTTCTTGTAAAAACACGAACTTCTTTTGTGTTTAAAGTGTCCAAAAATCATCTCGTTAGAGCTAGAGATGAATTTTGCAATATACACATTTTGAAGCATACAACTTCTTATCTAAACATTCAAGAGATCTCATCTGTTCTCCCCTGCTGATGTCAGGGAGCTGATTTGTCCTTTTATTGGCCCAGTATCTGCGAGAGTCAAAGCAGCAAACCAAAATGTAAATAGTACCCATTTCATCCTCAAACTCTAAGTTGCACTAGGAGGGTTTTATTTTCATATTACTGAGCTGTTGTTACTCTAAAGTGCCCTCAGATAAGTGTAAGTCCTGAAATCAACTTTCAGTACTTTGCTGTAGCTGTGTCCACATTTTTGGGGTGTTCCCTGCAAGGAGAATTATGCTCAGTCCTTTGACCATCTGCTATGTATATACATATTTCTCCAAGAATGTCACTTCAGGGTGCTACAAGTCAGGAAATCACCTGTAGAAAATAAAGGTATAAATCTCTTTATTATCACCTTCTTGCTGTTCTACTTCCCACAATGTCATTTCAGTTATCTTTGGACTTTTAACAAAATTTTCTGCCTCTTTTAACTTCTACTTCTCTGCCTGATTTCTCTGATCACAAAATAAAGTAGCCTTTATTTGTGAAAATATCTCTATGAGCTGTAGAAGTCTTTGTTTAGGAGAAATTCTGGGTGAAGGCAGTTTATTCTAAGACTTTTTAATGCTGAAATGTCCTACAAAAAGTTGCTTTGTGTTCAATGAAGACAGAAAGAGGCAGGGAGGGTGATTACAGGTATCTTTAAGCTGTCTTGTGTGGGGCTTAGTCTTGGAGTTCCTTGCTGGCCTTGAGGGGCAGGATGTTTTCACAGTATCCTCTGGCTCTAGCCACTGGGTCAAGAATCTGGGACTCTGGCACAAAAAATGTTCCCAGGGGGTTGTTGCTTCTTATTTCAAGCCCACATCTCCTTGACAGGACATCAGAACTAGAAAGCAAGAAAAATCTGAGCCCTGGAACTTGGCCAGGCACTTGAACTCGAGGTATTCTGTATTGCACTTAACCAAGAACTTTTTTTAAGCAGACTGGATATGATTACAAAGTCCAGAAAAAGGCCAAAAGCTTATTGTAAGTAGATTTGACTAAGAGTATTTATATTGTACTGTTCTGATAAACAAAGTTATGCCTACAGTTCCACCAGCTGCTTATGGGAACCTGTGGCAAATTCTAGCCTGGTGTCTGAAGTGCAAAGATGGAACTAATATTACATTTTCCACTCCTGCCACAAAGCCTTACCTCAAAGAAGTGTTGTGATGAGATGGACGAAGCTCTCCACGAGCACTTGAAGGTGATTGTGTGGTAATGACTGCTTCAGAAAAATGTTCTTGCACAAATTTGCTTTAACTCTGCAGTCCCATAACATATAGTTGCTTCTTGACCTCTGAGAATACAACAGCCACCAGAATAAATGAGGATTTTCTCATGTAAAAGATGTTTCCTTGACATCTTGTAGCTGCTCTTCTGCCGCCACCCACTCTACAGTCACTTGAATTATACTGCTGTGAGGCTCCACTGGATGAGAAGTAAATGTTTGAAGTACAAGCTGTAATTTTGCTCTGCCAAGTGGGCTTGCTCAAGACATTACAAGGTTAAGGATGCTGGTATCACCTGCAGTCACATCTTTCTCTTGAGAAATTCTGGGCTTGATGCGCACTGTGCAACAAATGTCTGCTCAGTTACACAAGTTGGTGCAAGCTGTGCATACCTTAATTCCCAGGGTAATTTAGCAACAGTGCCACATGTGCTGGAGAAAATGAGAATGCATTATTATTCTCTTCCTTACGAGAACCCATGAGTTCATCTGCTTTGCTTGCAACACCTTCAGGATTCAGTAGTCTGGATACTCACTGGGCTTTGCAGTTACACTTCCCTTTCTTACTGTACAGCAGCTGAGGATGGAGCCTCAGACTGAATGTAGCCATTGAACTCTGGATGCTGAACCCATCCTCTTGGTAACTGCTTCCTGCCTTGGTTTTGTGAACTGTTTCAGAGCTGACCTTAACAGGTAGTGATCCTCAGTGGTTCACTGTCAGTCTGGAGGCAAGGGTCTGGCTACAGTCAGTGGTAGGTGGGAAGGATGTCATCTGGTCAGAGTTCCTTCTCTCCTTCCTCCTCTCTCTTCTGTTTCACCCACAACCTGCCTCTCCACCTTTTCCTTTCCCTTTCTTCTCCTTAACTGCAAGACCTGTTTTATCTTTATATTCAGCTTCTCCCACTTCTCTGTAGAAAGAAATGAGAACTTATAAAATAACAAGTGAAATAAAGGCTTATGAAAGCTATTACATACCTTTGTAATTAAAGTTTGATTATTGTTTCAGTTGTGCCCTCATTAACAGGTATGTAAACACAGATGGATGTGAAGACAAAGCAGACACAGAGCTCCCATTATTGAAGATAAATATGAATAACAGGATTCCAGAGAGAGCTCTTGCTCCCTGGATCAGGTATCTCTGTGTAGACTTCCTAGAAGTTGGAGTTACACAGACACAAAGGAAGCACTGAAACTGAAAGAAGCACGAATTTCTTCACACTTGATATAAAGCTGTTGCTCAGCACAGCAGCCATCCCCCAGATAGTTTTTCTGTCTTTCCATGCATTAGACATTACAAATGTGAACTAGTGAAGGGTAACAAGGCAGCTGTGCTCTTCATAAGGCTGAGGCAGAGCCTATTTAAAAACAGAGCATCTACAGGGTGTTTACATCTCCCAAAAGTTCAACAAACAGTGTTTGGTTGTGATTTGTATCTGCCTTTTGCTGACAGCACTCCTCCATTAACAAGGGCGTCCTTCCCTGGAGCAGGGGAGGACTGAGCCAGGGGCTGCTGTGGAGAGCTGGGAGTATGCCTGCCCTTCAGCCAAGGGTGTGTTTGTAGCCTGTGCAGACATTCCCTGGTGAACTTGGAGCCAGCTAGATGAAGGTGTGGATAGCAGTTTGGCCACTGTAGCCTGGAGCACAGCAGAGGCACCCAGTGGGATTTCCCCTCTTCCCCGGCCGGTTTTGCATCCTGCTGTGAGCTCCAGGTTTGCTGCAGCAAGTAGACAATTAAATGTTCTAATTTAAGGGCAACTAAAGAATCATCTGAGGAGATGAAGCAGTGTTGTGGCTGGTGAGAGGGATGGCTCTGGATCTGGCTCTGTGGTGCTGTCCCCATCACTCGGCTAGCCCAGCTTTTGCAGAGACTTCCTGGGCTCTGAATCTGAGATTCTGTGCTTGGGATTTTCTTTTTTTATTTTTTTTCTTAAATTCTATCAATCCAGTTTAGCATTAGTGTGAGGTTTCAAGCATTCTGCTGTTTCACAGAAATTTCTAATGTCAGTAGCCATTTAAATGAATGTTCTTTTATTTCAAAAAAATGTTTTTAATAACTACTTGATAAATAGTCTAATAATGTGTGCCAAGTGATCATATTGCCATCCAACTGCTATGTCATTAGCAGTTAATGAGTGCTTTATTAAATCTAAGTTAGATCCTTGCTTGTAATATTTTATAAACTTTCTCAATTTTTCTTTTTTTTTCATGTAGTTTACAAGAAAACAAGTTCCTCTGTGTATGAATTAAGAGGGAATGTACAGATCTGCTTATATAATCATTTTGAAAATCCTTAATGGCCCTCATTGGGAATTATGTTATTCTGAGCATTGTGCCATACTGAAACTTCTAATGGTATGGAGTTTTCAAGTCTGAAGTAGCTGGTGAAACAATACTTTATTTGAAATGAAGGCTATGAACTGCCTTTATTTATCTCCAATTTCAACTTTGCAAACTGATCAATTTAGTTGGAGTTTATTTGGGGCATATCCTCACACGCCTTCCCTGATCTGAGTAGTTCTATTGATTTATGGCATACTCTTGTGTTAGAAGCCTGAAATATCATCCTATGGTGTTTTGTTAAATTTTTCCAAATGAAGATTTTTTTGTTATTGTTTGAGGCATTCCCTTTTAGGTGGT
>VWYO01016466.1:55807-84891 GCA_013400275.1 Rhadina sibilatrix | reverse complement strand
TTTTTTTTTTTTTTTTTTTTTTTTTTTTTTTTTTTTTTCCCCTGGCTAATAGTGACACTAGTAAGGGCTTAACTGCAGGTCCAGGTTCTTTTTAGATTACTGAAGGAATTTACTGTCTCACCTGAAAGGATTTCAGCTTGAAGAACATGAGTTGTTCGGCATTATCAGGAAATTCTTCTGTTCCTTGTGAGTGCATGCATGCAAGAAATGCATGAGTTAACTGTGGTGCTGCTTTTTTAGTTTTAGTCATCTGTACTGGCCTTTTTTCTCTTTATGTGAAGTCCAAATATAGAACCCACAATGCATCATGGTGAAGAGTTCTAGTAAATAAACTGCACTTGGTCTGCATATTCTACCATAAAAGTATCAAGAAATGATGATTAATCCATCCATTTACCAAGTTCTGGGTCACTTATATGTTCTCTTCCATCACAAAGAAACAGGGAAGAGGAATCAGTGATGCAGGGTTTCTGTGCAATGTCTGTGAGACTATTACTTTGGAAGAAAGATTCATAGTTCAAATATTATTGAAAAAATCATACATAGTGCTTGTAGATAAATAGATTTAAAGTTTTAATCTGGACTGTTCATCCATTTCAGACATCAGTGTTGATCAATATTAGAAACAGATTTAACTAAATAAAATTTTTAGCTCTTCTTGCAAAAAACTGACTCATTGCCATAATATTGATGTATTAGCTGCTTACCCAAAAGTCGTATAAATGTTTGAATTTTCAGTTCATTATGCAGTATTTAGCTTTGCTGAGTATGTGGAGCTGATTATTATCCAGTTACAAAAGTAATTTACATAGTCATATAAATTTTATTTAAGCTCCTTTTTAGACAGTGTTAAATTTTAAAAGCAGTACAAACCCCAAGCCCTGCACAGAACTGAACAGGTGGTTCTACAACAGCTAATTGAGATAAAAGAAGAAACTAGAGTGTGTGTGTGTGTATTGTTAACCTATGTTCATAAATTAACTGAAAACAGAGGTGTCTGGCCAGACAGCAAGTCTGTTCACTGCTGTTGCAGGCAGTCTGCAATATAATCTCACCCTGCTTCTGAGATTCGAGCTCCAACACAAAAGTATTTAAACTGTTTTCAAACACTAGGCAGGAAAAATCATAAGAAGGCTGTGTAAAGAGCAGACCTGAGGTGGTGTTGAAAGGAGAACTGATTCTTACCCGGAATTGAGGAGAAAGACAAGAACAATAGGGAATGGGATGAGCACAGTGGTACAGATGCTAAAAACAGTTTCCCAGAAATTCATTATCTGAGTTGCTCTGTTGTCCTATCAGATGGTTTCTCTTGCTTTACCTCTGCTTTCACTAACAGCTTTGAGCCAGCTTTAGAGTCCTCTGCACTTAACAAGAGGGTTTTTTTTGGTTTTTTTTTTTTTTTTTTTTTTTTTTTTTTTTTTTTTTTTTTTTTTTTTTTTTTTTTTTATTTTTTTTNTTTGCTGGTCTTTGTGTCTGAGTCCTAAGGGAGAGACTAGGCACTTTTCGTGTTCTGCCTGCAGCATCTAACTTGCTCTTGTATAAATGAGTTTGATTCAGTGCCTGAGGGTCAGTGCAATCTTCCTTCCAAAAAGCCACCTAAAGCCAAAGGTGGGTGACCTTTTCTGATGAATGGTTTGCTTTGAGGAAGATACAGGCCTGATCTTTCCAGATGTATTTGTAATTCAGAGCAGAATTTGGTAAGTAACAGCGATGAACTATAACATGGAGAAAATATTTACTGGGATGTTTCCCTCCAACCTTTCCAAACCAAACAGCCTTAATTTTCTAATGCTAGACTGCTTAGAGTCTGCCCTTAAGGGCAGTTTGTGGGCATTTGGCCCCAGCCTTACCAGAGGACTGAGCAGCTCATGCCTGAACTGTGCTGGAGACAGGCAGTGTAATGATCCCACCTACCAGGCTTTAAGGCGAGAAGGCACCTTTTGCTTCTTGATTCTCCTGTGGTTCCACGGCTGTGCTCCAAATGATCCCTTAAATGAGAGGTGAGTATGGCCAAACACTCCCTCCAGTTAACTACAGGTGGATGGAAAGTTATTTTCATGTAGTCCTGAGCCTACAGAGGTTATTTTTGCTTTGAACCCTTACTCGGAAGATGTGCATCCGAGGCTGAGGCAATGCATTTCTTTTAGCAGGCTCCTGCAAGGAGATGGATATTAGTATCAGAAGAAAACCAGAGACATTAAATGAGGTCAAGGTGACTGTACATAAGCGTTAGATAACACAATATTTGAAAATGATGAATGAAATAGTTTAAAGAGTTTGAATTATAACCTACAGCACAGACACAGGGTGACCCTCATAGCATGGGGTGTGCAAAACTGTGTGAATATCTCTGGCACCCGGGTGCAGGGGAGGTATGAGGGGGAGCAGCAGGTACACTGACAAAGCAGCTTTCTCACTCTCATTTCAAAGAGGTGAAATTCCTGCTGTCCTTGTACTAACAGTGTGGGGTGGGTGGGGGAGGAAGCAAAAAAAGAGAAATAGATTGCTTTCACAAAAAAAAAAAGTGGGGAAAAAGCAAAAATAAAAAAAAATAATAGTTACATTTTTTATTTTTTTTTAAACCTAAAGACAGTTAACAGACAACAACTGGAAAGACTAGATTAAAATAATTTTCTTGCTAAGGTCCATTTGTGGTCAATACTGAAGAAGAAATTATTCAACCTAATGGGGGGTAGAGAAGTATAACTTGTATTTAAGACAGCACTTTTTGGACATCAAAGGTAGGAAACCAAGACTCTGAAGTGTTATGTACTCAACTGTTTTATATGAGCAGCTGTGGAGTCTGATTCTGCAAACACTAAAACATGTGAGAGTGAAACTATTCTCTTGAGCACAATATATATGAGTACAGCAATATAGATTTAACATGCATAATTATTGGACTCTTTGTCCCTGTTATAATTTTAAATGATTGATCTCTGTTTTTAAATCTCTGTTTGAAACTGCATAAATATTCAGAGAAAATACATACTTATTTTGGAGCAAAAATGCTGGTTGTTTTGTTGCAATAAAAAAAAAAAGATTTTGGCCTTTTATATCTGTAGTTTCATGAGCTTTCTTTTAAAAAATCAAAATCTTGTTTGCTGTCAAAGACAGTTCTTTGCTTCTTAAAATTTATTCAGAAACCCTTATGACATGTAAGATAGAACACATGAAAGAAAGTCAGTCTCTCTTTTCATTTCCCTCCCTCTTTTTTTTTTTTTTTTTCCAGAGAAGTAACATAAAATATGTGTGTGGTGTAAGAACGTGTGCTGAAGTTTCATGTTTCAGGTAATCTCCTTTAAAATAATGGGAGTCTAGATTGCATCAGTTAGTTTAAAAACTGCTATGCTATTGGTAGGAAGAAAATGGGATTTGAGCCAAAAGTTGCCTGTGTTACTGCCAAAGTCTGTATCAGATTTAA
Source organism: Rhadina sibilatrix (assembly GCA_013400275.1). Classification (NCBI taxonomy): domain Eukaryota; kingdom Metazoa; phylum Chordata; class Aves; order Passeriformes; family Phylloscopidae; genus Rhadina; species Rhadina sibilatrix. Next base: position 81,467 of record VWYO01016466.1, on the reverse strand, counting down.
GACACATGCTTCTGCAAGCTTCCATGAAGGTTGTGAAAAAAGTTTTCATACAGAGTTGGATTACAGCTCTCAGCTCAAAACACTGGCCATTACACTACCATCTTAAAAGCCTGCTGTAACACGGAGCACAGAATCGAGCAGACTTCTTACATTTTCTGGACCACAGATGGATTTTGCATGTCTCTTTGTGTCTTGATGGAAGATATATTAACTTCATTAACTGGAATCCATACCTGATCGCTTGTGAGTGTGTATGTGTACACATACAGATATACATCTATTTAAAACCTTATCATGATTTTATTTCAAGTGTATCTAAGATCTGCTCTAAGAAATTACATTCTCTAGAGGAACTTACAATTGTTTTGAGCAGCAAAGAGACAGCTATTTACTCTCAGATGTTGGAATCCTTTGTGAGCTTATGAGAGAAATTCTGGAAGCTTTTCTGTGTTGGTGGTAGAGAAATGCCTTTTGCAACAGACACTTCCAGCTGTACAACAACGACTGCGTAGTAACCTGTGGATTTTAAACATCAGAATGTACAAATCGTGGGCAACTGTGAATATTTTCATAGTTTCTTTTCTACATCTGCTGCAAGGATCTGACTATGAGAATGGATCTGTGAAGGTAAGTGAACTTTATTTACTGTGATTCTTAATAATACAAATTTCCAGAATTAGCTACATTTACTGTGCAAGGTAGTGGGTTTCTTGCTGTTTTGGTAATGGGTTGTTGTTTTATTCTTTGGTGATGTTTAGCAGATATAGAGGAAAATGAATCTACAAGGAATTTAATTACATATTTTCTGTTTAATATTTTATTACTTTTTTTACTAGTTATTAAGTACTTGTTGTATACTTTGTTCTTGAGTTAAATTTTTAGTTTCAGTCATGCAAAATAAAAGAAAAAACTTTTCAGAGTATTTAGAATATTTGGTAAATACACTTTTTTATTTCAGGTATTTATAATTGCAGGAATTAGTATGCTGGCATTGAAATTTTCCCTGTAAAAACACGTGTTCGTCAGTTGTTCACTTATTTGCCAGATATCAAACATTTTTCTTTCTCATCATTAGAAATTATATAGGATTTTAAAATAAGTAGCAACTAGTAATAGTAGAGCACATTGCCTGGAAGTTAACTTTTCTTCTGAATATAGTATATGAAATTTAGTATATTCAAAATTTAAGCTGAAGCCTCACCATGAGAGTAAGATTTTTTTCAGATCTGACTTTGAGACAATGTGAGAACACCCAGGACAATCGTTTAGAAAAATCAGAACAAAACTGGAACAAGTTTCTACAAGTGCAGTCTGTCCAAAAATGATTAATTCAGTGTGTGGTCCAGAACAAATTATTTGTTTTTCACTAGCAGAGATAAACAAGCTAATATTTTTGTTTCACTTCAGAAAACCTCCTGCTTGCAAGCGATGACCACACACTAGTCTGTGAGCCTGCTGCACGCTGACCTGTGCTTTAGAAAAGAAATGCTAAGTTGTGTGCCTAATTGCAGACTGCTGCTGCCAGCCCAATAAGTCAGGAGTGGTGAGCAATGTGTGCTCAGGATGACTGATGCCTGCTGACTGTTCACAAGCTTTTAATTTACAACCTCAGCAATCAATTCTCTGAAGACATTAAGACCCAAGTAATAAGCCTTGTTTAATACATTAACTTTGTGCACTGTATGAGAAATCACTGGTTTTGTACTTGTTGGAATCACTTTATTTAAACCAGAATGTGCTTTCTAATACAGAATAGTAACAGAATTTTCTAACTGGCAGGGGTGATAATTCTAGCCACATGTGGGACACAAGTTTATTCAGCACAATAGTAAAACCACTACAAAGCCCTTTAATTATAAACTTTGAATCCATATCCACTTTGCCTAGAGTAAATGCTCTTCTTGCTACCTTATTCTGGCTTGCAGCTCATTCACTGTGATAGGATTGTCCATCCAACATAGGTACAATTGTGATTATTTTCACTGAAATTTAGTTACCACTGTCAAGCAGCCAGCTTAGCCACAGGCTACTGTTCTTGAAACAACTCACTGAGAGTTTCCAAGACTGCCCTAAAGGAATCTTATAGGTCACACTCAAACGCTGTATTTGTATTTCACATTTGTATTTCACTTGCATTGGCTGCTGATTGTCAAAAGGAAAAGACTGGCTTTCTGCTTGCTCTGGCTCTTTTGGCATAGACAGATGTTTTTGGCTAAACCATTTGTTTAGCTTTTAATGTTTTTTACATAGAGTGTTATCTTTCTGGGTTGTTTTCTCCTGTATGACCTGTGGGCTTCTGTGTGTGCACATATGTGGAAATACACCACAAAACATCCTTCATCTTACAGTGTTGGATGGCACACGGGATTATGACTTTTTACCAATTTTTTACCATTTGCATCTCAAATTGAATTTGCAGTACACCAAAATGATCTATTGCATTCACCTACTCTATCATAATTTTTTAAAAATTCTTTAAGATCAACAGCAGCACTGCCTGGATAAAACTCACAAGGTCAGGATGCAGGTAAAACACAACCAGTGAGACCTAGGAAGGGTTAAGCACCAGTAACCTGCTCTGCCCCCTATTATATGAATCCAGGTTAAGTGAGATCTGCCCAAGGCACCTGAAGTTTTAAAACTGTTTATGCTTTAAACCATCAGGTGGCATCAGTGTGGTATCATACAATAGAGTTTCAGGGGACTAAGGGTTTAAATACTCTCTTTTCCCCCTTCAAATGCCCTGATAAAAGGTATGAATATTAAAAAGCTTATGTACAAACTGCTGTGATCCAGCATCTCCATGGCAGTTGGCTTTTCCTAACCCTTCAGAAAGTCCATCCTATTCTGAGCACATGAATCCCTTTTCCCCACCATGTACATGTATTCCTTGCCTGTCAGAGCTCTTCCTTCCTCTCTCCATTCCCCATCTGTTCTACTCCCAACACTTGACCTGTGTTCCCTCACCTCCAGGACTCAGGGACTCAGTTTTCCAATTGGTCTCTTGTTTGTGCTATCCAAGTGTCACCCTCCTTCCCACCTGCTTCCTCCTGGATGGGGACATCCTTCTTCTCTCGCAGACCCTCAGGAATTTTGTCCAAGTTCCTTAGAGACAGGCCTAATGGACAATTTTGTTTTTCAGTAATATCTGACGATAGTCCTCCACTCCCTTCTCCATCCATAGCTTCCTTCTTTGCCTCTGTGGTTTTAACTACCCCAGCTTTCCTTTTCTCCCAGAACACTTCTTGTTCTGATCTCCAAAGATGATCTCAACCTCCTTGGCCAGGTCTTGTCCTCCTCCTCCTCATCTCCTTCCTCTCCCACAGGCAAATCCAGCAGCTTCCTGTCCCTGAATGCCAGACTCCTGTGGCCTGAGGGGGAAGAAGGGCAGGTCCTGTGCTCTCAGCCCCATAGGCTGGACCTGCACCCATGGGTGGCCTGCATCCATGTCCTGCTCTGCTCCTGAATGGACTGGAACTTGCACAGGACCTGACTGCTGCAAACTCCTGGGAGGGCTATGCTGTTGTTCTACTCTTTCACATCTAGGTGGATTTTTTTTCAAAGATAGCAGTAGACACATCTGAGCCAAAAAAAAAAAGGTTCCTCAGGTGTTAAAAATTCTCATGTCATCTGATTCACAGAACAGAAACAGAAAAAAAAATTGCATGGATAAAGGAAGAGCTTCATCCTCCACTGTGGTCAAACCATTTTGACAGGGAGAGCAAAAAAATTATTAAAATAATTTTGAGGCAGACATTTGGTATGGAAAGTTTCAGCCTGAACATCAAATGTCTGTCAGTCAAAAACCCAACTGGAGCACAGGCTCATGGTGGGAAGCAGTGGGCAGCCTCAGACAGGGGCAGCACAACCACATAGATGTCCAACAGGGCTTGGCTCAGAGCTGAACTGATGTCAAGGCTGGCCCTTGCCCTCCAGGGGCTTGGTTCAGGATGTCAACCTAGCATATGAAGTCCTCATGGAAGAATTAGATTTCCACGTGGGTTTTCTGAAGACTGAGAATTAATTTTTAATTTTTTTTTCCATCAGGAAATGCTTTAAAAATTCCTTATTAAAGTTCTTGTCCCAACAGTCTCAACAGTTTTGGAACCTCTCAGCTACAGAACCGCAAATTTCACTGTCTCTCTTTCTGTCTCTCCCCCTCAAATTTTTCCTCTCCTAGAGCAGCAACAGACATAAACTACTTTTTCCAGAATTTTAAAATTAGATGTGAAGAGCTATGTCTTATATTCATCAGAGCTGAGGCAGATTTTTTGCCAAGAAAAGCCAACGATCCATCAGAGCTGCTTCTGCCTTCCAACACTAGAACTACCTCTCTAATGAGGCTGCAAGTTTTGATCTCGGAGAATGAAAATCTCATTGCTTTCCTCCTCAATTCTGCTGTTTCACATTATTAATAAAGTGCTGAGGGACAGGCAGGAGAAAGGAACAAGTGGTCACTTCCAAGTTAAACAGACTCAGAGCCTTTTCCTTTTGCAGAGGTATTCTCCCCATGTTCTCCTTTGGTTTTGTTAGAGAGAAACCCACAGTGGATAGGCCTCAGCAGCGTCCCTGAGCTGTAAAGCAGCTTTCTGACCAAAAGACTGAAGGGTTAGGTGGTAAACATGGCTGGTATCTGATACATGCACCCCTTTCCCACAGCTAAATCTTTTTTACTTCTGCACTAAACATTGTTAAAGCCTCAAGTGGTCATTCTTGCTCAAAAAGATCTTCTTAATCCCCTACTGTCACTGTGAACTGCACAGGGCAGGGAGCCACTTTGCAAACGCAGCTGGTACATAGTCCTTGTCCACTGGTGAGAGTGAAGCAGCACTTCCCATCCTCCTGAGACCCTGGACCACCTAAGTGGAAAGTGCCTTGCCCTTGGGAAGGCATGGAAATACTGGAGAACCATCACACGATGGGTGGAAGAAATCAGGAAGCTCTTTACATCTCCTTTCTGAGAGCCAGCTGCAGTCTGTCTGTCTGTACAACTGAAACAGAGCTCTGTGAGGAAACCTGAGCAGCAGAGCTGGCTGTAAGATTTTGTCTCTGTAATTATAACAGACACTGTTTTTCAGATAGATCTACACAGCTTTCTAAATTTCTAATTTCTTGCAAATGTTGCTCAGTTTCTAGAAAAGTTAGATTTGAACAAATCTTCCATGTCATGGGATCTCTTCCTCAAAGGCAATCCCTGAAATTCCAGCAGAGTACTCAACTGCTAGAAAAAGCAACTTGAAATGTCATTGAGAACAATTTCTCTGTTTGAACTAGGCTTCTCATCCTCAAATCCAGCTTCCTTTCAAAGTTAGGAAACACTTCTAAACAAATATTATGAGATTGTGGTTTTCAGAAATATTTCATTCTCCCAGTTTTGTCTGCTGCTTTTGATTCTCTGTGATTACCATCTCTGATAGGCACGATGAGCCAAAAAAGTGAAAATATACTCACAGCATTCCTGCAGAAATTACTGTGTTTTTCCTTCAGAAGTGAGAAGCTATCAGAGAAGTTGTGAGGAAAGCCAATTTGTTCTGACTTATCTGCTACTGCCTTGACAAGGTGCACTGAAGGCAAACAGAACAATCCTGTATTGTTATCATGCCACACAGCATCTGTCCTTGGCTCTTATCTGTTTGGAAAGGCAACCATTAACATGCTGCTACTTTATCAAGAACAGTTCTCGCTCATGAGAAACAGCAAAAAAATGCCTCCCAGCTGCTGATTCAATCCAGTTCATCTCAGCTAGGATTTTAATGTCTGAGGACAGAGCAGAGCCTGGAAAAGTACACCAGGCTGTGTAGATTAATCAGATGCAGCATCAGAGAAATCCAATTATCAGCTGTTTGAAATTAAGCACTGATTAAACTTTGCCATCAGTCGTAGCTCACATCTGAAAGTTGTGAAACCAAGGGGAGGCAAGAAGGCAGGTTCAGAGGGCAGTCCTTTTGCTAATTGGTGGTCTGAAAGCAACCAAAACAAGCCATCAGCTCAGGCTCAGCAAGTGTTGCTTGTTTCTGTTTTCTGCAGCTTACTGGTGCTTTCTCCCCACAGGCATTTGTGCTGTTTATAATCAATGGTGTGGTGATATCAATGTAGGCTCCCACGGGAGGCAAGCAGAGAAAAGATCTGCCTGAAAACAGGAGAAATGGTGCAAATTCTGGCTTGTGAGACCTTTGCCATGGTGTTTCTAGTTTTTGTTCTGATCAACACTGCTGCTATTCCAGACAAGGTTTACTTGTGTCTTATCTCCTGTGGACACCATACTGGCATCCGGGAAAAATAAATAAGGCACAATTGTAGGTGATAACTCATTTATTCTTTTTCCCACTAAAACAACCCCTTGTATAATACTTTTTATAGTTATCACACAGTGGGATCTGTGATTCTTTTAGGCCTTTCTCTAGAGGCAAATAAGTCCAGTTACAGAACTGGCATGTGCCCTTTCTTGGACGTGGCTTTGAGACTGTATTGCTGAGGGGGAAAAATGACCTGAGCTATGCTGCTGCAGAGAAGTAAATCTGATATGGTAACTTTCCTATAGAAACACTTCTTCCTGAGAAATTTCTTATTCCTCTCACTGTGTGCCATTCTCTTATCTACTTCTCCACCTGTTTCCTACCTCCCCAGGATGCTTTGGAAATCGTGGTACATCTTGCTGGGATTTGAGGAATGGAAACAAAATGCTGAGTGCCCCTGCACAGCTGCACAGACCCCCCTTTGCCCATGGGAAAACCAAGCAGATTTTTTTTTTTTAACATCCTGGCACAAGAGTGAAAAATGGGCTTCTGTGCCAATGAACAGCAGAAAAATTGCATGGGCTATTTTAGCTTTCTTGCATTAAGAAAAATTCAGCTTCCTTCCTTTGTGAGGAACATTTTTTAAAAATATTTTTTCCCAAGTGCGATTTTAACGTGTGTGACCACTCAGCTGGTGGTAGGACGCCATCTAGGGTCTTTCTGCTTCCACCAAGTCACACTGAGCACAAACAACGTGGAGCTGCACTCCTGGGATTTGGCAATCCAGTGTGGGCACCACAGGGACGGGTTCGGAAAGGGGTGACTGCCTTCCTCACTCTCGGGATGCCAGGATGGGTTTCCCTGAGCCATACTTTCACGGGAAGCAGGCTGTGTTGGGCTTGATAATTCATGGTCACCGACTGCAGTGTGGTCGCTGTCTGAGGGCAGCTGGGGAGGGAATTCTATTTGAGTCATGTTGAATTGCAAAGAAAGTTGCATCATGTTACTATATCGTATGTCACTTTGTACACAGGGAGTGTGCCACAAAGACAGGCAAAACTTTTCACTTTAATTAGCAGCGTGACTCAGAAACCGTGTCAGGATACTTTTCTGAATTGCTAGGGAAATATTACTCAAGAAAAACTACAATTCCAGGAAAATGTGTGCATGTGATTGGGGTAACATAAGTTCATTCAGTGTTGGCAATGGCTTTGCTTTGTGAGTGACATTTTGAAACCCAGCTGTCCAATTGGCTAGTCATACTTCCAAAACATTTATTAAAGTGTCTTGGGGAAAACCCAAAAAACAATGAAGGCACTAACTGAAGGATCCTTCATCACATTAAAAAATGCTTTCAAATATTAAATAATATATAGTCATCTGATTTCATACAGGTCTCTCTTACTGAGCCACTCCAAACTCACTCTCCAAACCCCAGTGACTTCCAAAGAATGGGCAAATATCAAGAGTCAGTGACTACAGCCTCCACATGCTCTTTGTAAACATATTTAATATGCTATTTTTGATGTGTGCACCCTGTCACAGTGTTGGGCCAGCACCTAACCTGGTGTACAGTGAAGTGATAATGCTCCAGCTGAGCTCTGTATTGAGCAGCACCTCTGCCTCAACACATTGCAGCAATGCAAGACCGTATGAACAAGCACAGAAGCAGAAGCTCAGAAAATGTACTGTAAGACTCCCAAAGATGTCAGTAGAGTTTGGGATGTATCAGTGAGTTACCACACTGGACATTTATGACAAATCACCTGTGTTTTTTCATTGACCAAATGAATGTACTTTGTGTGATCACTGTAGGAGGGACCTAAAGGTAAACTCTCAATGCAGCTGACTAGGCTTGAACAGGAAGAAAATCCATACCCTAGCAGACCAACTCTTTTCTTTCATCTACCACTCCAACTTTTCCATTATTGCCAGCAAATTGGTGCACAGTGGATGTTGTTACCCTCAAAATCACAACTGGAGGATGTTTCCCGTGAGAGCCAAAAGACCTGGCTCTGGGAGGGAGCATCTTTTTAATGAGAGTTGTAGATGATACACAAAATGTTTGCTGGCTGAAAAAAAGTGCCTCATTTTGGTGTAAAGACCAACTGGCTAAACTTATATAGTTCTGAGAGGTATTTTGATGAAATATTATCAGTCTCTGCTTTGGGCATGAAAAATTATGTAAAATATTCTGAGGTTCATGCTTCCACAAAACCATGTCCAATTCTGATATTTTCAGTTATTTGCTTTCAATATTTTGGTTTATTCAAGAGAGAATACAGCAACCAAAATGTCTCATCTCCAAGGATTTTTATAATGTAAACATGCTACTAAAGTGCAAGAAGTCTGATTTGTTTGCTGTAGCACCACAAAAGATCTATTCTAGTTCAAAGGGCCATTCAAAATATAAAACATCTGTTCTCTTGAAGCCACAGAGAAATTAATATGATTTACTTGTGAAAACATGTCATCTTCAGCTAAAGTAGAAGCTGTTTTATCACCACCTTGACTACCAAGTTTAGAAAATGGGTAATTAGGTCTCCTTCTTCAGTGGAAGTTAAACTCGAGACCAAGAAGACAGACTCTAAAGGAGGAGTGTCTGGAGGAAGCTTTTTACCACATTGAACATGAGGTGGAGCAGTCTATGGCTTCTTCCTCCTCCGGTTTTGTCTCAGTCAGGCAATGTACTGACAAGGTTTTAGCAAAAGAGGCCCTCAAACATCACAAATGTATCAGTGAGAAATGTGACCATCTGAGGTCAATATCAGCACTCTGCCATCTCATACAACACCTGGTCAGACCACTAGTTTGACCATTTTCTGTTCCTCCCAAACCCACAAGTGACATATCTGTCAGTTCTTCTTTCTGTGCTCTGGCAACTCTACACAGCTGTTTTTATAGGCCAGGGCTCTATGCAGTTTCTCTTCCAGCAGCCATGGCACATGAGCCTTCAGAACAGAAACAGGGAGATGTGGAGTTCAGGATGGAGTGCTGTGATCACACAGTCACCCTTTCCTGAGAGGATGCACGGCCAAGGCCAACACTTTCTAACTCTCAAGATTGCAAAGAGGTTTTGCACCGATTGTGGGTGAGGGAAGCAAAATTTTCCTGTGCTTGTTCTTCAGTCCTTGAGCTTTTTCAGGAAAGAAGTTCTATCCCTTTGCATATTTTTGCTATACACTTGGACAATAAAGCTGTATGCTTTCAATACGGCTCTCACTGGAGAAAACACCCTTTTTAAAAAGTGACAGCTGGAAATTCGTCTCACAGGGCCTAAACTTGTCCCCACTACAAACTGAATGCCCCTTCAGGTTATTAATGCTGTTCCTGTGATGATCAAATGAATGTTCAGTCTGGACAAGGCAGTGCACTGAGAGAGATGAAACATTTTTAGAAGAGATTTGAGTATTTGTTTACAACATTTTGAAGGTGAAGTACTGCATGCTCCTGAAATTTCATCCATGCTTCTAAGATGACAAAGACTGTAATAGCCACTTTAAAATCCCATGACAAGCCCATCATGTTTCAGAGAACAATTTTAGTAGGAAGTCAAAATATCTAATTGTTTTGTCTCTCTGTGATCATGTTCACTGTAATTAAAAATAGCTTATTTGTGCACTAATAATGTACAATGATGCTTCCGGAGGGAATATAGTCAGGGATGCAACTCTGTGTATTAGAAGTTCATAGCTGACAGAGAATCAAAAATATGATTTTACTGGAACTGTTGAAAAGTAAATGCTTTTTCTCTCCTTGGAAATGAAATACAGTGTGATGATAAAATTACTGCATGCTAATATATGTCAGACGTGGTAGAGTTAGATGCCTCATGATAGATATTTATGGGGTGATGGAGTTGCTTGTTGATAGTGCAATAAGTCACTCCTCCAAGCCTCATATTTTCAAGCTGTAGGAGGTTCTCTTACTATTTTATTACCTGTTATGCAGCACCCCAAGGATACAAGATGCTGTATTATAGACAATATTTGTTATGATAAAATTTGGCAATGGTTGAGCCCTTGCTACCTAAAAATCATGGCCCATCACTCTGAGCAGTATCTTCTGTTTCCTTGGTATTCCTTTTGGATGAATACCTTCCTCTCTTTTCTTGTGTCTTTTGCTTTGGCTGCAGACACCAGGTTAGCTATCATCTCTTCATTTCATATTTTTACTTGACTCCAAACTGATAGGAGACACAATAATGCTAAAAATACTACTAATAATGATGAAAACCCTCAGAGGAGTTCTTACTGCAAAAACTCCACACATACTTGTTATTCTTACCAGGAAAATGTAGTTCTTTGTGTTGGAGCCATAATGGCAGGAGATGCTGCATTTTCCTGCCAAGAGAGAACCAAACTTTTCCAGGGAGATCTCTTGCAGTTCCTTGACCACATCAGCTCACAGTCTGTGTCCTGTGAGCCACAGCATGGCTGGGCAACTACACTCTGGCTTTGAGGCAGGGAATGGAGGGCTTCCCTCTGCCAGTGCTGGCCTTCAGCCATGCCCAGGTCCTTCTGACCCTCGTGCAATTGCACATCCTGGGTGGCTATATTTGTGTACCTCATAAATTGCTCGTGCTTTAGATTAGGAGAGGTTATTTAATCTCATTTGACTACTCTCAGCTGAGTGGGATTCAGGTCCCCTCACTACAGCTAAGCTGTGATCTGCCAATTCATCCTTCAGAATCAGTGGAGAGGAAGGGGCATTTTGGAGGCACAATTAATTCAACAGGCTTTAGAATGGGATGATGTTCACCCAGTGGCCCTATTTTTCCATTATCTATGAGGAGTCTCAGAAAAATAGTTCTTATTCGTTCAGGTGAACAGAATCATAGAATCAGATTATTTTTTATTTTTGATAGTTGTGGGGTGGAAGGGAGCTGTAGCCACTCTATCTCCACAAGATGAGCCTGCAACTATAATCAGTTTATGCACTATGGTAAAATCACCTTGGGGAATGCATCATGGAAGAGAAAATGAGGTTGTTTTCAGATGCAGCATACATAGAAGCAAAATTTCTTGGTACTTTCTTGTGGTGATGAGTCATCTACCTAGTATTTAAACTGGTTTGAATCTAGTTCTGAGATTAGCCTTCAGGCAGCACTGGAACAGAGGGAATTCATCTTCTGGTTGCATCAGGTCTTTGTCTTCTACATAACTTTTCTTGAACTGAATGCAGTTTCCAAAGCTGCATAAAGCACAGAACGCTGACATAAAGGTTCAAAATGCCTTCACATGCTGCCAGTATTCTTTGTGTTCAGGAGCCCTCATTTTGAGACAAAACTTCCACCCCACAGATTGGTTAATTTTGAAAGCTTTTGTCTGACCTTATCTTAAGCCTGTTTGGCCAAGTTTGTGCTACAATGGCATTAAGAGAATCATCACTGTGCTATGCAGCTACAAGCTGCTTTTGCTGGCAAGATAAATCTGTTACCATCTTTCTATTGCTTAGCTGCTGAGAGGATGGATCATAAAACAGTGCAAGGTTATCGAGAGGTTCCTTAATCATTTGTCCTGGCCCCAGACACAGTGGTAATGTTGAAAATTTCCATTGGTGTTTATGCAGCACTTGCCATCATAGTGTCTGTGACCCTAACTCAGAAGAACATTCCTTATCAGAAGAATTCTTGCACTTGTTTAACTTTAGGCAGAGGTTTTTGTCCTACTGTAAAGAAAGACTGTAAGGCCGGGGCTTAAGGAAAGTAATCATATGTTTAAAGCTTTCAGGATGTATTTCCTGGGTCTGTGAGCATGCTTGAATACAGAGTGAAATGCAGGCAGATTGAGCAAAATATAGATCTAAATCAATTTTTATTTTTGCTTTCTCATGCACACAAAGTATTATTCATCCGCATCAATGCAGATCATTCATGCAGCTGTTTTGTTAAATACAACCTCACACGTTTTTATGCCATAGGTTCTCGAGTAAATTTAGCAGGCCTTTTTTCTTTTCTTTTTTTTTTTTTTACTGTTGCACTCCACATCTTTCCTCTGTTGCTCAAAATGCCTCCAGGAGGTCTTGAAACACAGCATTAATGCTGCTGAAAAGAGCAGCACATGCCAAGAAAAAAAAAAAAAAATGGAGTTCCATGGAGTTCTGCAAAAGTGGGTTCTGCTGGCTTTCTTAGACATAATTTTGATTTATTTTTCCTAAGCAGGAAATCCAGGAGCTTGTCAAGGATGGACAAAAGGTGCAAACTGCAGAGCTGCAGCCCCTGATAGGGTATGATCAATACTAATACTCAAGAAAGAGCCCAGTGCAGGCTGTCTGTGGGATTGTGCATCTGTATGACATGCTGCATAAGCTAAACTTTGGACTGTCATAAATCAGTGGGGAAATGAACTCAGTGCCTGATTTTAGTCAGTGTCCAAGGCAGGAAAGGCCACTGAATGTATCACTGCTTTTTCTCTTGTTCCTTTCTAATGCTGACTACTTTCAGGGTTTTTCTGGCACCTAAGATTACTAGGAAGAAGATACATAGCCCATTATGTTTTCTTTTGGAAGGACAAGAGCTGTAATTATCCAAAAATCACAATGCTAACTCGCATTATCATTTCCTGATGATTGTTCATAGCCAAAATAGAAGAAAACAGATATTCCTCTTTGAATTGAAGAATAATTTTGGAACATATGAGAGGTCAATGTTTTGAAAAACATGCGACTTCAGTTAATTATGAATCTGGTTTTTTATCTTGGGGTATGGGATCCATTTTTAGATAAGGTACTTAGAAAAATGACATTAAGAGCAGCAGCAAGCTGAGGAGATAAGAATGAACTACTTAAACCTGTTACTTTGACATTTGTTACTGATAAATTCTACTCGAACATTTCTCACAGGAAATAGCATTACGTCTTTGGTGGACTATCGGGTGTACACTGTTGGGTACTGTAAGTTTAGGACATTTGAAGTTTTCCAGTGATATGGCTCCACAGGTAATTTTTTCATTTTGGGAGCATAGAAATAACATTGCCATAGTCCTTTCCCAATGACTCCTTGTCTAATTTGTTTTTATCTGAATTCTTAGTGCCTATTTTAAGCTTTCTGGGGCCAGAGTTGATGATTTTGCACCCTATGTGTACCATGTGAAATGCAGTGAAGTTCTGCTCTGTGTCTTGGTTGCAACCATTACAACCAACAACTTCCACAATGGTGACTACTGACTACTAAAATCTGTGTCAATGTAAAGGAAAGTTGGATGAGGGCATGGAAGGGGAAAAAAAATAAAAATTGATGTTCCTCTGGACCAGGAGGCTGAGCAGCTCAGCCTGAGATAGGTTTCAGTAGACTCCTACCTAGCAGAAATGGGGAAAGAAGTGAAAATAAACAATGTAAAAGCACAGTGAGATCCAAACAGTTCAAGATGTTGAGAGCAGAGTGGAGAATAGAAGGGGAACCTGGAAGTCAGGAGTGTAGTTATCAGAGAAAGGCTGAAAAATGGAGGTGGGTATATCTGAAAAGTGGGAAACAGCACGTGCAGATGGCTACATCAGGGGAAGCAGACAGTCAACGGTTCTGTTCCTCTTTTGCTTTGTGCTCTTTTTCTTCACATGACAGGTAAGTTTGGGACTCTGTTGGATCTAACACCTTCTTCCAGTTTCTCATTTTGAAAGCTTTATTCACATTTCTGTCCAAAGCTGCACTCTTCTAAGTAGGTCTTTTCAGTCAGCCAGAGTATGTCTATATCTAAGCAGAGCTTGAATTTAAACAGCAGCATACTAGGAAGTCTCTGGACCTGCATGGTGCCCTATGGCACTTCATTCATGGTATTGTCTGAGACAGTAAGAGGTTCTGTGTTTTTATTTGGTGCTGTCCTTTTCAAAATAGTATGACCAGAAATGAATGGTTTGGAAAGATTTCATAACAATGCTCTATTTGGTGCAGCTGTGCAGTAGGGAGAGGGTGGCCAGCAGAAGCAGTTCAGGCTGTAGGGCTTTGTCCTGCTGATGGAGCTGATGTACCTTCTACAGTTTTCATTTTTTAAGCTTTTACTTTTGAATGCTTTGTTGTTATGGACAACCACCTGTGGTCAAAGTGTATTATGGTGAGGATGTCCTTCTGGCTGCTTAATTGTCTGCTGTGTGCTCTGGCAAGCATTTAGAACATTTTACATAAGAGCATTGCAGTAGTCTCAAACAAATCAAAAGAAACACATAAGGAGCTTTTCACTGTTCCTGCTTTAACACTTAGCAAGACTGGAACAAAATATAGTGCTTCTCTTCAAATGTTTTATACCCAGATAGCTGCGTTGAGATCTGTTTGACCAATGATCTACCATACTGATATCTCTTGTGATCTGAGCCTGGCCTTGCTAGTCATCCAGCAAAAAGACTTTAAGTGTGATTTCAAATGAATCATGCTCTAAAAGTGTCTACATTCCTCTGTCTTTGCTACAGAAGGAGCTCAGGGCAACCAGCTCACAAACAAAACAGATGTCCCCAATGTAAAATCCTTTCACTACTTGAGATTCAGACCTCCCTTAAATGTCAGCAGTACCTTCAGCTCACCATCTGGCCTAGTGTCAGCAATGCTCAGAGGCAAAGACCATGCCTTATCTCAGTGCTGTCTTTATGGGAAAGGACACAGGGAAAATTCTGTACTGGATAGGCAATCCTGTGAAGAAGTTAGAAGTCAGGTGTAAAATCTGATTCCTCTAGGAAGAAGTCAAATATAAGAAGCAGGAATACAATTATTCTTGTGTTATTGTGGTAGACAACAGGCAATCCCACCAAGCTGCAGAGCTCAGATGTTAGGAAATGTGATGAGAGAAGGGGCAACAGATTCACTTCAGGGTTGAATAGCTTAGGCAATGTTGAGCAGAGTTGGATCTGACAGAGAAGTGCTAACTCTGTGTGAGTTTTGGATGATCATGATTAGGTCAATCATGATACATTTCTGATAACAATTCTACAATGAACACTGGTCCTTCCAATTCCTTTGACCATACCCTCCAATTTCCAAAATATGAAAAGCAGTAAGAGAAGAAACAACCTGAATACTTCGGTAGGTTTTGTTAGTACCACTATTATAATCAATATCAGAGGTGTGTTTTTTTTTTTTTAATTGCCAGAATTCAAATCCTATTGGAGATGCATTTTTGGTACAGAAATGATCTCTATTAATGACCCTTCTACACGATAGTACTTGTGACGGCACCAAGTTTGTTAATTTCAGTGTATTGTGTCCACACTGTGGAATTTGTATACCTTTAAAAATTAAAAAGTCCTTAAAACAGTAAAAATTCCTGCTTTAGATAAAATCAGATCTTTAAAGATCGTCAAAGACCTTTGCTTACCATGAGGAGGCATTGCTACTTTTCCTGTACTCTTTCACCTTAGGTTTAAACCTTATTTTGCTCATATAATAATCAGGGCTTGGTTAAGTGGTGAACACAGTGGTGGTGTTGGGTTGATGGTTGGACTTGATGATCCTAGAGGTCTTTTCCAACCTTAACAACTCTATGATTCTGTGACTAATAAAACCTTTTGATATAGGAGTAAGAGAAACTGAGAAGCTAGTCATCCCAAACTGCTGACTCTTACAAGAAGTGCAGAGATATATCATCTAAGTTCCAGAAAGCTATCATCTCATTTTACACGTTCTCTGTAAACTCAGTCTAGTTTAGAAGTCTTGGATGCTGATTCAGCTTGAATATATTTTGTACCGCAAAGAGAGAGGAAAAAAGTTAATGCTTAATAGAGTTCAGTTTTGATATCTTTGATTCCATTACCATGCCAGTGCTTGTCCTACACTCACATGCTTTGTAAGACCAAGGAGACGTTTTGTGAATGGGAGTGAACATAAGTTGTGGTTCTTAGAACAAATAAGTCTTGATGCATTGACCTCAAGTTGAATTTCAGCTTTCCTGGATCAGCAAAATTCTGGGTATCTTGTTTGTAAAACTGTCTAGAAATTCAGTTACTGCTGCTAAGTATTCACATTCCTTCTGAGCTATTTGTTCATAAGTATTGAGATGGGGTTTCCAGTTTTTACCACATATGAAATGCATGAGAAATCATTTACCTATGAAGCAGCCTTCTCTATAATGAAATATGGCAAGTTGCTAGAGCACAATGTAATGTTCTGTATGGGCATAAAAGGAGAGCAAACAACTTCTGAGTTAACTACTTAAAAAATTTTAGGTCAGTGGAAGGTAATTGCCCAAAAATTAACTTGGCCCATATGTACTGGCTAACATCTGTATTGTTGCAAAATAAATGCCACAGATGTCTTTATAACAAGTAACAGATGCACTCAGTGCTTGGATTTCAGATCTCATCTAAAAGTCTTCCTGTTGTAGGTGGCCCTTTCCTTCACCCCTTCTTCAGCCCTCTACAGAGCACTCACTTGCTACTGGTTGAGACTGCTGTCTGCTACATAGCTCACCGACAGCCTCTTGTACTTGTTTAAAGGGCTGGAATTTTATTTATGACAGCTGGCACTGCAGCTCTTTGTTTGCAAGTCAAAAACCACATTTCACTGTATGACCAGAGCACAGTTGAAAGAGCACCAGCCCAGTGCAACACAGACATTTACAAAGATAACCTCTTACTTGCACTGGAGACAATGTTTTCAGCAGATCTGGTGAGTCAGTGGAAATAAATACTCAGTGTCTTGATAAAGGCACAAACACAGATGTCAGAAAGCAGAGCCAAAAAAAGCAATATTGTTACAGGCTGCTGTGCAATATTAAGTGTTAAACAGCTATTTTAAAGTGAATATTAACTTCAAACTGATGGCACAGGTCTTTGTAGGGAGTTTTCTCCATTGGAAGCAGAGTGGTCATGAACATCTCACAGGTGGAAAATGTAAAGACTTTGCTAACGCTGCTGCACAGCCACAGCTCTGAGGCTGGACATGGTATGACCCAAGTGTAGTCACAATGGGAGATGGCAGATGCATCCAGCACTTTGCAGCATGTTGAATGATGTGCTAGCCTGCCATATGGATGGGCCCTTGTACTTAGCACACCTTCCAGCTGTGCTAAGTACACCCTGCACACCTTCCAGCTGTGCTAAGTACACCCTGCAGTGGTGTCTCTTGACTGGAACAAAAGTTTTGACACCTGAGGTGGCTTGTTGCAGAGGCACATGGACTGGGCTCACCAGCTGAACTGATTCAGGTTACCTGTAGGGTGACCTAGGATTCATTCTGGCACCACTGGCCAGCTCAGGCACAGCAGTGATGTGAGCAGAGTCTACCAGGTTCCCTGAGGGCTGTCATGAAGAGGGTGAAGAAGTGGGTATCTCTCCTTCCCAATCTATATGGACACAAATCCTGCAGGTAAGTCTGATGCTGGGCACTCTCAAAGCCTGGGACATCCCTGTGTGCCACTGTTTTCCCAGGTACACTCAGATGTCCTCAGTAATGTGCTGCCTGTTGGTAGAAGTGCTGCTCTGGTGACAGGCTGCAAAGTACTGGCTTTCTGACCTCCCCCTTTCCTTCCAGAGGACATCTCTGTCAGCATTGGAGCGCTCAGAGCAGCAAATTAGGAGAGCATCTAGCCTGGAAGAGCTGCTTCACATCACTCACTCTGAGGACTGGAAGCTGTGGAAATGCAGGCTAAAACTCAAGAGCCTGGCCAACTTAGACTCCCGCTCTGCTTCACATCGCTCCACCAGATTTGCTGCTGCTTTCTATGATATTGACACACTGAAAGGTAGGTGCAGGTCTGTGGGCAAGCTTCTGATCCCAGCTTCAAGACCCCTTCTTGATTCTTGTGCAGTAAACTGGGAAGTAAGTAAGGGGTTTCCTAGAATGTGCCCACACTGGAAACAACAGAGCATTACTGGAAAATGACTTTGTATGAAAAAGTGTCAGACAACAGCCTGAGCACACCTCCCTGTTTTGTGGCCAAATCATGCTTATTTTCTCTGCATACTCTCCAAAGGGAAGAGGTACTGTTCAGGGATTCATCAGTGCACAAAAGAAAGAGAAGTCAATGTATAAAAACCAGGTCAGAATGACTGGCTGAGGGGCTGGACAGCAACATTTAGCTGCATCTCAGAACTTGCTTGCAATAAATTTTATTGCAAGCATAGAAATCCCTATTTTATTAGGTGTGCTCTGATACAAGGCACTCCATCAGCAGCAGTGTCTGTATGGGAATTGAGAGAAATAAGGTGTTTTCCTAACCTCGATCTGTTTGAGGACGTTTCTCCAGAGAAAAGTAGACCTTGAGGCAACCAACCAGCAACTAAAAGTGGAGAATCACAACCTGCTCCCTCCATCTGGAGCAAGTATGAATATTGTTCCTTGTAGCTGGGATGCTCAAGAGGCATTACATATTCATGGATGTAAAACAAAGGATCAGTTAATATATTTTGCTCTAGCAAATAGACATCCTACAGGAAAACTAAACTGTAGCCTGCCTAATGAAGGGCAGGCTGAGATAATCTCTTGTTGTCTTTATCTTGACATGATATTATCATATCACTTTCCTTTTGGGAAATCAGATATTGCTGATCCTGTTCCAATACCACTTTTACAACAACTCCAGCCACATTCACATACCATTACTCAGCTAAATTATGTCTGAGCAAAGGCCTTAAATTGCTTCTCTGAGCTGCAGCACAGAGATGTGTATACAAGTGCCTATCTGAAGAGGATTTTCATATCACAGGCATAGTTTTATACTTTTTTTACAGAAATTTTATGCAGAAAAAAAGTTAAAACAAATACGAAGAACAGTTAAGACAGCTTTTAATAGCGATAAACATTTTGCTTACATACCCTTATAATTCTCTCAGAAACATTAAACATCCAGAGAGTTATTAGGAGTACTCAGAGTCAAGTGCTGCCTCTACTCACTGCTGCTCATTTAGTGAACACCAACAGCTCTGCAAAACTAAAACATCCCCTTTTGTCAAAACAGCATGACAACAGGGGATGTTATTAAATGTTACTGAGGCAGGGAACATTGAAATGGGCATTTTTCAATGGCAGAATAATGTAACTCAATATTTATAACATAAATAATGTTCACGTAATAAGGTCACTATGCCATTTAGTGTGCAGTGACTAATTTGAGATGGTCCCAGGGCTGGAGCACCTCTCCTATGAAGTCAGGCTAAGAGAGTTGGGGCTGTTCAGCCTGGACTCCATGGAGATCTAATTGCAGCCTTCCAGTACGTAAGAGGGAGCTGGAAGAGAGCTGGAGAGGGACTTTTCCCAAGGGCATGTAGTGAAGCTAAAAGAGGGTAAGTTTAGATTAGATATTAGGAAGACACTGGAAGAGATTGCCAAGAGAAGCTGTGGATGACCCATCCCTGGAAGTGTTCAAGGCCTGGCTGGATTGAATACTAAGCATCCTGGTCTAGAGGAAGGTGTTCCTGCCCACAGCAGTGGGGTTGGGATTAGATGATCTTTAAGATCCTTTCCAAATGAAACTGTTCTGTGGTTCTATTTTACTATGGTCATGTAGATAGTCTTCTTCTTGGAACAGCTATTAGGTTGCTTCCTACTTTCCCTTTGAAAATCTACCTTTAGACACAGAGATGTCAGCTTTCTCATTAAAAGTCAAGTTGCTGAAATTCAAGTTTAAAAAAGCTCATTGGGCCAAGTTCTCCATTCTTCCATTCAAAGTGGAATTATCTCAAGACAGAAAGTACTTTTGTTCTAATATATTAATATGTTCAAAGTACTAAAGCTCCTTTAAAAAAAAACACAAGCCCATAAACATGCATTTCTTTCCCACACCCTTTCCAGTCATTAAATAGTGGCCTTTCTACTAAGGGCATCTGTTGTTTTTTAATAAAATGTTTTGATGAGAGGGCTGGGTCAAGACTTACCATTGTTTCACTAGAGTATCTTCCACAGCACTCCAAACTCCATCAGAGAAAATTGAGAACTTTTTTCCTCCTTTCTAAAGCTTTAACAGTGAATTCATTGAAAGTTTGTGCCATTGCGTGTAATCACAGTCTCCCCTGAGCTGCTAAGTCACTCAGGACTGCAGCACCTCCAAGATGGAGACTGTATCACAGATTATTTTTCAGATACTTTTTGTATCTGAAATTTTTTGCTCTGTGTTTGGTCACAGAAATGACCAGGGTGACCACAGGGCTTCTGAACAAGATGTGACATCCACTTGCTTGGCAGGCAGTTCCTGTAGCAGCCCTTCTCCTAAAGAAGTGGTTAATAAAGTGAGGATGTGTGTAGCTGGAAAGGTCATCGCTGCTTATACTCATTGAAGTGACATCTGAAGGGATTACATGCACATACCTTAATGAGTTTGACAAACACATTATTTTCTATTTTAATGTGAGGATTAGGTTGCTGTTTTGATAGAAGTAACATTACTCTAGAAAATTCTATTAATTTTAATGGTTATTCTTCTCTTAATTTATGCCTTTTCTTCACAATTCAGACATCAAACTCTTATTTCCTGCACTCTGTGCATGACTGAAAAATGGAGCAAATCAACCCTGTTGAAGGACTTTGCATGAATAAACAATATTATTTAAATATACAATGTCAGTTGAACAAAAAGTGAAAAATAACAAAAGGAAGGTCAGGAATGAGAGAAATAGAGCTTCATCTGAAGGTGAGGTATAGCATGTAGGTTAAAAGTATTCCAGAATTTCTTCTTTCTCAGAACTTCACTGAAAATGTAGGCACTGCTTTTACAGTAGTAGGGAAGTGGACTGCATTGGAAGAGAGAGTATTTTTTTTAATAGTATAAAAGTTGCTTTTTATCTTTCACAAGCCTGATGTACAGGGTAAAGAGAAAAAATGTTTTTCATCATTTTAAAAAGAACTTAGAGCATAAGCATTGATGACTCATGAGCAATTCCATAACTTGAATCAAGTAAGCAAAAGGCAAAAAAAGGAGAGCCACCTCTTGACAAAACTCAGGACTGTACTATGTATATTATGCAAATGTCACTGTTTTCTCTGGTTCAGGCAGTTAATGCATTATTCCTTTTCACAGTCAGAATTTGACAAATCAGTCAAGCCTAGTCTCCTGGCCTACAGCAAGTCAGAATTTGAAAGATGCCACGGTGTTTTGAATAGATGACTCACGCTTGAATTCATAATTCCTGTTATTCAGCCTTGAACCCCCTGATGGTGCTGAGGTGTGAGACTGTTTGTCTTGGATTTCACTGGGCATTTTGGAAACAGTGCTCTCTGGCTGACATCCACCAGGAGTACTCATACCCTCTGACCAGAGTCTGGCAATCATTAATGTGCTTTTGCACTAAGGCCCAGGCTCTGCTGAGTCCATGGTGGGGTACGCTCACAGAGAGGATAAAATGACAGTAAGGCAGGCTGCCCTGGAGCAAAGGGGAACAGGGCATGGGGCAGCTTTGTCAGATAGACATTGTGGAGCTGGGGACTCTCAGCTAAGGGAAAGCAATGCAGCTCTACCAGATCTGCTGGAATTAACAGAGATTTTGGTCATTTGCATTGAAAGCTAAAGGCAGATAAATGCAACCACCTCTCTGACAGTGCAGCTGGTGTAAGTTACTGGGATAATTTTGCACTCAGACTCCCTCTGGTCCTTAGATTGATCCAAATAAGTGCAATTTCATCCAAGTAAGTGCAAATGGCCTGCCAGCACTCCATTTTTATTTATATAATGCTTCTCCTTCACTAATCAAGAGGTTTAACTTTGCCACGATTGTTCATAAAAATGGTATTTTTCTCCAGTCATAGATGAAGAATGGCAAAAGACTCAGTGTGTGCCAAGGGAAACCTGTGTGGAAGTTGCCAAAGAGCTGGGTACAACAACCAACAAATTTTTCAAGCCTCCCTGTGTGAATGTGTTCAGGTGTGGAGGCTGCTGCAATGAGGAGAGTCTCAGCTGCATGAACACAAGTACAACTTACGTGTCAAAAACGGTAAATGAAGCTATTCATTTGTTTTCTTTTTACCCTGGCTCACCAAAAAGGGAGGGGAAGGAGGATGTTTGGTTTCTGAGATCCTGTTGTGAAAGATCTGTCTGCACTATCATAACAAACAGAAGAATTAATTTTTTATCCATGTGGAGTGAATGCAGGAGTGTGCAATAGCATTTTACATTCATGTTGCATTATTAAAAATTTGTTTATATAGGTGTAGAGATGGAAAATCAGGCCCTGAGAAAGTGACTGCAGGCTCATGATGATCAGAAGTTTGATCCTTCTTTAATATATTGTAACTTGGACTGGAGACCCCTTGAGAGCATTGTCTCCTAGGAATCCTCTGTATCCAAGGTTTAACCCCAGGAAATTTTGGTGTATTGGGCTTCTGCATTTCAACATTATCATCTGTGCCAAGAAGGCCAGCTAATAATTTTGGATGTGCAATTTTGCAAGCCGAAAAGGAGATATATTGATCAGGAGAGACCAGATGCTCTTAATTAGCATGCCTCGGGATCTCAGTGTCCCAAATCACACACCTCTTAGAACTGAGTAGTTAGTGACTGAGTACTGAGCAACTCCAAGTTTAGTACTCTCAATCCACTCTGTGGATGAAACAATCCATTGTTCATCAGCAGTCTGGTGTAGTGGGTGGCACCCCTGCCCATGGGAGTGGGTAAGGGGTTGGAACTGATCTGAAAGGTCCCTTCCAAGTCTTTCTATGATTCTGTGATTCATACCCACCGATGAAGCACAGGAGACTGGTCCTCTTTGATGAACCTTTATCTCGTGCATTCCTATTTCGCTTGGCATAGTACATGAAATTCTACTTATGAAAAAGGCTTTTCTTTAAATCATAATAAAGATCAAGGGCAGTTGTTTCAAGAAGAAAATTGAAGCCCTTGTGGGGAACAGGTCCAATTCACTTCTGTATTTATTTTGTGTTTGTTGGAATGTAATTCCACTGTGTCTGGTTGTACTGGAATATAGCTGGAGTAAAATAAATCAGGGCCTGTCCTTCTTGCGTCAATGCTCATTAATTGCTTTCATTCCACACCAGAAGGAGAAAGCTGTTATGAGCTGTTGGCCACACACAAGAGACATCTGATCAACTCAGGGAGCTAGGTCAGGCTAAGAAGTATTTATTTATTTATGTGTTTTTTGAGCAGCAGTTCATAAGTTTGTTGAAAAACTGCAGTTTTGCAGAGTGTAACATTCCTTTAGCATCCTTCAAAATAAGCATTCCCTCAAAAGTCCCCAGCTAAGTTTCATTTCTGGATATACCACCACCAATCTAGATTTATTAATCTAATGGAATTATTCCTATATTCCCATATTAGTGAGAGGATTTTTTTGCCTTGGTATAAAATATCAACTGGAGGATACTGATGCCACCTAAAGTCTGCCTAGGAATACTCAGTCCCTGCAGGTGGATGCAGCTTTAAGCCAAGACATGCTGGCACACCAGGACATGCCCAATGCTTTGGCTTCCATGGGAAGGAAGCTGGTTTGAGGGGAACAGGGAGTGTGGATCATTTCAACAGCTCCTACACATAGCTGCCCAAGAAACCAGAGCCTCCACAGGCCTGCTCAAAAGTCACTCTTAACAATTAGAATGCACTGAGAGCAGGCTGCTTTGTTCCTTAAACTCCTGATATAGTCATTTATAGAGACATTTCCAGGATGATTCCCTGCAGAAGCCCAGCTGAAGCAGAATGAACTTTCCTCTATTTAGTCCTGTTTCTTCCCTCTCAGAGGAAGCTGTGGGGGTTAAGTTAGGTCCCTAAAGATGCATGCTGTGATTATACCCAAGGACAGTTGAGTAGCTGTCCCTGGAGGTGGTAGAGACTCAAACAGGTGACTCAAAAAGGTGGTACAACCAAAAACAAAGTTCTCAACACCCACCTCTTCCCCATTTGGCCCTAGCATCTAAAAGAAGTTTTTGTGTTTGCTTGCAATTAATTTTGACTAGGCTTGGGTGTTTAATAGCTGTAATACAGCACTAGGATGTTCTTTTTGGCAAGTTCCTACCTTGGTGGGCATTGCTGACTCTTCAAAACTCTCAGTGCACTTCTGCTCATTTGTATTTGTGGTAACTATCTCTAAATAAGAGCAAGAGTGGGAAAAATGGTGAAAAGAAGATGAGATTTTTATTTAAAATTGTAATTATTAATTACTATTTAATGAATAACTATTAATAATTAATTATTAACTGCAGAATGGAAACTGAAAAAAAAAAGCTATTTGTCCCATCTAGCTCTTTGAGATCTCAGTTCCCTTGACAAGTGTTCCTGAGCCTGTGCCCATCAAAATTGCCAACCACACAGCCTGTAAGTGCACATCAAACACCCAGCGCCACCAGTACACCATCATACGAAGATCTGTCCAGTACCCAGAAGAAGATGGGTAAGTTCCCTAATTTGCAAACTTCTTCATATGTTGAAATTTGTTTGTCCTGATTTGCCTGTTATAATGGTCCATTCTCTTTCTGTTATCCCAACCGTTTTTGTGAATAACTTGGTTATCACTCAGGCTTAGAAAATTCACCCAAACCATGTGAATTTTAAGTGAATGGTCATCAGAATCCAACAAACTGTAGTCCAGCTCAGCAGCATCTGGAGTCACTAAGATGTTTAGATTCTTGAGCAGGGACTCAATACTGGCACTATGCTCCACTGGAGCTATTTGAGAATGTGTGCATGGATGTTTTCAGCCTGACACAGCAACTCTGCTCGTGCATTATTTAGCCAGGGCACACTGAGCTCTGTGCTCAAGCTAAAACCCTCTGTCATACTTTTTGGTATGTTGGATTAGAATCAATGTGAATCTTGGCTTTTCACTTTTTGATGCAGTCTTGGTTTGCATCTGTCAGGCTCGTGGATGGGAGAAAAGTGACCTCACATTTCATTCCAAAATATGGCATAAAATACCAATACTCCAGGTGAGAAAAGGCTACATAAATAAAACAAAGACTCTAGAAACTCTAATAGCTTGAGTGACTCACTGGAATTCAGCTTGAAAGTCTCTGTCAAGCCCTGCAATTGGCTTGTCCCCATCACTGCCCTTCAGCTGGACATCGGGCTGGGGAGAGGCGTCATTTCAGTAAAGCCACTCCAGCCCTCCCTCAGCCTGCTGGCCACTCCAAATACTCTTTCTTGACAAATACAGAAGAATCTCAGTCTTTTTTCAGTTTGTGAGCTCCTCTCCCAGAGCAAAGGGCCTCTGACAGTGAAATACTGCATCCATAAGCATCCATAAGCATCCATCCCTGTGCATCCATGAGCATGGGCAAATTAAACTGGAACTAAATTTCTGGCAGCAAGGCAAAATTGAGTAAAGTTATCCAACATGAATACTGAAGGACAAAGACACTCTGCCTGGGGTAAAGCTGTTATATGCAAAAGTGGAGTTGCAAAACCAGCTTTTTCCTAAGGCTGTAATCTGAAATCAGTGCTGAACCTGCTTCCTGTGTTGCTGGGAGCACACAGGCGCCAGGCCTTCATGTGGTGCAGGTGGCAGACCCAGAACACCAGCAGCTCATTTTGCCAAATGGCTACTCATCAGAGTAGCCTCCCCTTTTT
>VWYO01016466.1:273-39710 GCA_013400275.1 Rhadina sibilatrix | reverse complement strand
CCGCAGCCAATCCCCGTCCGGCGCAGCGATTGGCGCTCGTTTTCCCCGTGACGCAGCGCCGCGCGGTGATTGGCTGCGGCGCCGCCCCGCGCGGGCGTGGCCGCCGCGGTGACCGGGAAATGGCGCTATGGCGCCGGGCAGCGCGCAGGGAGCGCCGGCCGCCGGCAGGTACGTGCACGGTTCCCCCCGTTCTCACCGCTCCTCGCTCTCCCGGAGCGGCCGCTGCGGCGAATGGACTCGTTAAGGGGCCGCGGCGCCGCCCTTCCCTGCGTGCGGCCTGCGCGGGACGCATGGTGGGCCCGGCGGCGCCGCCGACTCTGAGGGGGCCGGGGGTCGTCGCGGGCGGCCGCCGGCGAATGATGGCGCCTTGTGGTTCCTTCCCCCGGCAGGAGCGGGCCCGGGATGGAGGGCGAAGGCCCGGCGGCCCACAGCGTGTGCATGGTGTCGGACTTCTTCTACCCCAACATGGGCGGCGTGGAGAGCCACGTGTACCAGCTGTCACAGTGCCTCATCGAGCGCGGCCACAAGGTCCTGGTGGTCACCCACGCCTACGGTCACCGCAAGGGCGTCCGCTACCTCACTAGCGGGCTGAAAGTCTACTACCTGCCCCTGAAGGTGATGTACAACCAGTCCACGGCCACGACGCTCTTCCACAGCCTGCCCTTGCTCAGGTACATCTTCGTGCGGGAGCGGGTGACCATCGTGCACGCCCACAGCTCCTTCTCCGCCATGGCCCACGACGCCCTGTTCCACGCCAAGACCATGGGGCTGCGGACCGTGTTCACTGACCACTCCCTCTTTGGGTTCGCGGATGTCAGCTCGGTGCTGACCAACAAGCTGCTGACGGTGTCCCTGTGTGACACCAACCACATCATCTGCGTCTCCTACACGAGTAAGGAGAACACGGTGTTACGAGCAGCCTTGGACCCCCGGATAGTCTCTGTCATCCCCAACGCTGTGGATCCCACCGACTTCACTCCAGACCCCTCGAGGAGGGATGACAGTACAATAACAATTGTTGTTGTCAGCAGACTTGTTTACAGAAAAGGTAATGGGCAATCACATGTAAGCTTGTCTTGGTTGTTTTCTTTCATTGGAAAGGTCTTGGTCAAGTATCACTTGGGCTTTATCTGTGCTATAGATGGAATATTCACTGAGAGTGGTGAGGTGGCTGTTCCAAGCTTTTGTGTTTGGGGGCTCAAGAAGAATAAATGTACCCTTTTTTTTTTTTTGTAGGGTTCAGAGGTGTGTTTCCATTGTAATACTAAAGAGACCCAAACCTGCAGTTTGTAAAATGGAAGGTTTGGCTAGTGTTGGGCGTAAGATTTAGGGCCTAATCTATATATTCTGTTAGAAGTGTTTTAATCTTTTTTTTTTTTATTTTAAAAAGTGATTTTTTTTCTGTTTTTGTCCCCTAAGAGGTCACAAGTTGTCTTCTTTCTCATACTTTTGTATACAGTTTAACTGTCTTTGGGAGACTTTTTTTTCACTTTTCTGCTCATGAATATAGTTGTAGATGTGGGCTACACCATGGGAAGTTCTGAAATCAAATACAATAATGGCTTGCCCTAAATTTTCAACTCCTAGGTATTGATTTGCTTAGTGGTATAATTCCTGAGCTCTGTCAGAAATATCCGGAGTTACATTTCTTAGTTGGAGGAGAAGGACCAAAACGAATCGTACTGGAAGAAGTCCGGGAAAGGTACCAGCTACATGACAGGTTTGTTCTGTGGAGGCCTATGACCCTTCAAGGGTGGGGACCTGTCTGTGCTCTCCCCCAGATAAATCCTAAAACCTGAGGCTAGAGGCCTGAAGGCAGGGCAGATAAACCAGACACCAAAGATTTGTCATAGAAAGCTGACTGAGATATGAATTTATCATACCCCTCTCTGCAGCCATGATGCTTGGATCTCATATCGCAACAGCTCGTTTGTGCCATTGCATGTGATGATGACTGCTAGTAATTTA
Source organism: Rhadina sibilatrix (assembly GCA_013400275.1). Taxonomy (NCBI): domain Eukaryota; kingdom Metazoa; phylum Chordata; class Aves; order Passeriformes; family Phylloscopidae; genus Rhadina; species Rhadina sibilatrix. The sequence goes on along the minus strand of VWYO01016466.1, from coordinate 37,742 downwards.
TTATTTCAGTATGAAACTCTCAAGCATACAGCTTGTCTCATATGTGTTCTTGTGGTACTACAAACATGTTCCCTGGTGCCACCATGTTATCAGAGTGTTGCCATGATACATAGGCAATTATGTATTTCTCTGGGGTTTTCTTGATCAAGAACAATTTCATGTTCTCAATTTTTCATTTTCTTTTCTACATTTTTATTGTTGCCTATTTTGTACTTTAGTCAGTGATTCCCTCAATTAAAATTGGCAGTATCATCCTCATTTTACCCTTTATTGTTTTCCAATATCTCTTCAAGATGGTGGGTCCTGATCATTGTATCTTAAAAACTTTTTTCCTTGTCAAACTCAGATTGGTCAGACCTTAAGATAATGCATTTGATAAATCTTAAGTATTAACTGAATTAAGCCATTTTTTCTTGCAGAACTAGAAGGCTCAGTAGCAATGTTCTGGAGGCAAATGTAATTAAAACAGCAACTTCTCCCAGCAACTTTATTTTCAGAAATTTCTTTCAGTGTGACAATAAAAAAGCAGAATTTTGTATTTCTCCATTGCTGGAAAAATTTAGAGAAAACTAAGCTGAGGTGCCCATCTTTGTTCTCTCACTATATAAGTGTGAACCATTTTTCACCACCTTTTTCAGAATATATGTAACACTATGCAGCATTATTATGGTCCAGATCTAGTGTTTATCTCTGATTTTTTTCCTCTTGTATGCAGGGTACGTCTTCTGGGAGGCTTGGAGCACCAGGATGTTAGAAATGTCCTGGTCCAGGGGCACATTTTTCTCAACACTTCCCTCACTGAGGCCTTTTGCATGGCCATTGTGGAGGCAGCAAGCTGTGGTTTACAGGTAAAAAAAAAAAAAAAAAAAAAAAAAAAAAAAAAAAAAGTCAACATCTAGAAAGCATGTATCCATTTTACACAAATTTCGCAATGAAATAATATGTGCTTGTAACATTTGATTTCACCTGAGCCTCTGTCTTGACAGAGGTAAGCAAATATTATCCCCATTTACAGATCACCTGGAAGCTGAGACAGAAGGGTTAACTGAAACTGCTTAAACTCCGAGAAGAATTTTGTGCAGAATTGGGAATAACATGTAGATCTGCTCTCAGTTCTCTGAACTAGCCAGACTGCCTCTCCAAAATACTATTTTGTATGTACTCCTTTACAGAGTTTCTGGGAAGTTGATGTTCACAAAGGTTTACTTTGACAGTACTTTGAAAGGAGAAAAATTGCCTTACTTTGTAGGGATTCAAGACAAGTTGAAGAAAGAGGAAACAGTAAAAGCCCTTTCTAACTAATTTACAGCTCAGATGACAACTCAAAAAGAAGTTGAGCCAATAGCCATAAAGAATTAGAGTTTCACATTAAAATATAAAGAAACCTTATTAAAAAGACTGACTGATAAGAGTGACTAATTTACAGTAAATATAGAAAATCTGAGTGACTGCAATTTTTTCTTTACTTCAGTATCCTTTGACAGTGGTTACTACCTAGTTGTAGTTACTCCCTTGCCACCTCTTTTTTTTAGACGTGAGGAAGTTCTGCAGTTTCTTATTGCCCAATGTGAGTCTTAGTAACTTCTGATTTCCCTTTAAAAATAAAAATAATTCAGATTAATATAAATAAAGTTTTGCAAGTGTTCAGTAACCTAGGAAACTGAAATTTTAAGTATGGGGTAAAATTATGCTCTGCAAATGGAGGTTAACAGTTTTTTTGAGATACTATGGAGGAAATGTCCAAAATCTGGTTACACAGGTTTAGTTGTGTACTGTGGCAAACACCTTCAGGAAAGGTGTCTCATAACTACTCTTTAGACCAAGTCTCCTGTTTTATCATGGCAGCAAAGAGTCATTCTGGACAATGTTGAAGGTCATCTGCTATTCTCTCTCTTCTCTGGGGTTTACACCTTTAGTTCACATTCAGGTCAAGTTCCCAAACCATAATATTTTCCTATTCTTTTAAATAGCTGCATCTAAACAATGTAGCAGCATTGTCATCACACAGTTTCATTTTTTATGTTGCATATGTGCTGCTTCTTTTGTTTGTTCCAAAGGTGGTGAGTACAAGAGTTGGTGGGATTCCGGAGGTACTTCCAGAAAATCTCATCATTTTGTGTGAGCCTTCTGTGAAGTCTTTGTGTGATGGACTAGAAAAAGCTATTGCCCAGCTGAGATCAGGAACTCTGCCATCTCCAGAAGCTGTTCATAATGAAGTGAAGACATTTTATACGTGGAGGAATGTAGCAGAGAGAACTGAGAAAGTATGTATAAACTCTTCTTTTAAATTCTCTGGAAGTACATTCCTGAAACAATTCTTGCTTTGAAATATTACTATGCACACTTACCATGTAATATTCCAGTGTAATTTTTCAGCATGTTTTCTGTCAAACATATGGTTTTAAAAGGTTCAGAAATTCCCCCCCCCCAAATACATTCCTGGATAGGTGATTTTTTTTTTTTCTATTTGTATTTTTTTACATGCCATAATTGCTGGGAAATATTGTGAAGAAAAGCCTAGATCTTTAGTTAGATTCCTACTCATTTATTCATTCATGCTTCACATGAAGTAACTTTTCTGGCATAACTGGAAAACGTGCTGTGTAAGATGAATGACAAGGTAAGGACGGTTCATGACGAAGCTTTGCCATGTGCTAACAAGTAGTTTAAACTTATGAGAGGTGGTTCAGTGCTGGAATGCTGAGCACAGCTGAGTTTACACAAGATGTTGTAATGAAAATTTATTTTCATTGGAATCATATTTCAGAATTAGAACAGCACCTCTGTATAAAAACTCTGCAGTTAGTGAGGAACGTTGGCCGCAGTGATGTTACAAACACCTGTGGAGATTTGTCACTGCTGACTTCATCTCCTGTGTCTTAGGAAGGAGAGAGTAGCTGAACCCTGATGCCTCTTACTTAGGTTGTGTTGCACTCAGCTGTGTATCTTGCACAAGCCTCCTCAAAGTGCCCTGTACAACCAGTTTATTTTATTATTTTGAAGTGCCATCAGTACCATTCATCCTATGATTTTGTAACTGCAAGCAACATTTGAATTGCAAAGTTTTTACAGACGTTAGCGTACATTTGAGTTTGCTTTATATAGCCTTTTCTTAAAAAAGCCCACCAGTACTTCATGAAGGAAAATGGTTATGTAATTGGTAGAAATATGCATAGATCTTAAATTGTACAAAGACTGTTGTTTGTTTGCAAATTAAGGTACAAGTTAAGTTACCTGTAGAATGGAATCTGTAACATTCTTAAGTAAAAAACTGTGTCCTTCAAGCCTTTTTGGAGTGGTTTGTAGTTGGCTGTGGTTAACATATATAATGAGTCAGTAGTAACATGTATTTGCTTTGTGCAGTAATTGAACTAATGTTTCTTTAAACAAAAATCAGGAACCTATTATCATTTGCTTCATTGTTCCAAATACAGAGATTTGGAATAGTTCCAAGTTCACATATGAGTTCATCCATCTTTGTGTTCAAAATCTAGTAATTGCATGTTCAAGCTTTTCCTAGGACTGATGTGAATATGAGAATAGAACCCATTCAATTAATTAAAACCTCCAACCCTTTCACTATAATACATGAGAGACAAATTATACAGCCTTCCTAGTTAATGAAATACTTTTGAAGTGTGTAAAAGAAGAGAGTGTTTCATATTTCTCCTTAAATAAATGAATGAAATGTCTGGAACAAGACTCATAAATCAGAACTTAGGATCTGCAAAGCTTTTTGGGGTGTAATATTTGTCCCATCTGGTAGCTAAGAATAGTTTATTATGCACAGTGATGGCAAAGTGCTGCCCGATTTTTGAGGTAGAAGCAACATGGTTTGAAGATGTTACTTTCTGTCTCCTCTCTGTTCAGGTGTATGACAGAGTTGCAGATGAAGTGGTTTTACCAATGAAGGAGCGACTTGACAGACTAATGACTCACTGTGGCCCAGTGACTGGGTGTATTTTTGCTTTTTTTGCTGTTCTGAACTTCCTTCTCTTGACGTTTCTGAGGTGGATGACTCCAGATTCCATTATTGATGTTGCAATAGATGCTACGGGACCTAAGGGTGCATGGACTAAACAGTATTTTTTTGGGAAAAATAGAAGAGTTAAAGAAGAACTTCCAAACTCCTGAATTGGTCAAGTGGAGAGGGAAGAATGCGTCGGTCACTAAAGGTTTTAATGCTTGCTGACAGAGACATTACTCTTAAAACTCTTAAGTTTCTTTCTAAGGTTCTTGGAAAGAAACTTTAGTTCAATGTGCTACCTCAATTTAGGATGATGTTCTTAGTTCAGTTTTGGATTCATGCAAATTTATAGGCATCTCTTTTGCACTGAAAGCTGGGAGGAGAACATGGGTTTTTATATATGTCAGAAGCCTTGGAAACAAAAATACAAGATTTTTCTTGGTAACTTGAACATTGCAGAAAGGGAATTAAGGTGTTTGGGAAAGCAAACCACAAAAATTATTACCTTACTGTAGTTAGTTCCTGCTAATCCCTGATATTTACTGTGACTTTTGTTTTAAGATCTATTTCAAAATAATTAAAAACTTAACAAAAGACACCTTTTTTTCTTAAGATGAAAATGGCACTTCAAATTAGTCATAAAGTTCATAACCATGTAAATCTGAGACTTAGTTCTAGCAGTTGTGTCCCAGTGACGTGTTTTGCCTGCGTAGCATTATTATTTTGAAGTTCTTCCCTAGTCAGAGTTGCTCATCCTGTTGCTAAATCAAAATTCCATATGATTTCTGGTATTTTCAGAGGTGCTAAATTTGTCCTGTTCTCTTACATGTGTGCAAGTAATGTAAAGTTTTTTGGGGTTGTTTTTGTTTTTCAGTACATAGGCAAAGAAGTAGTATTATTTAGAGATAATACAGCCTTCAGAAACATCTCAGGCCTGAAAACTTCCAGCAGACTGTGCCAAAATGTGAACACTTTGTGAGAGAGCAAAAACTGTGAAGGGCTTAACAAGCACACTCATGCTTACTTGCTCTCTCCCACTTCCCACTCACCCATCCCTTTTTACTCCACTTCTCTTTCTCCTTCCCCTTACTGATGACCAAAGTGGCATTTCAGTCCATCTCGGGGAGGGACAGCATTCAGGGTGAATGATTTCACCTCATCACATCAGAGACACTGGTTGGCAGGTTCTGCATGTGAAATCTTGGGAAGGTATCCCTTAAGTGGAAATAACCAATGGCTGTGCTTTTCATAGACAGACAGACAGAGAGAGAAAGGACTCCTCACAGATGCTCCTCCTGAGTGATGTGTACGTGGGGCAAGAGGCAGCACAGCATTGTGCCAGTGAGTGTGAGGAGAGGCAGTTATTTCATTTGTGTCAGCCACCTCTAAAATTGCCCCTTGTCTGATGCACTGGGTTCATTTCTTTCTCTAGCATCACTAGTGATTGCAAGATTACTATTTTATGACTCTGGAGTATTGTGTGCTGTCAGACACTGTATTAATATTAAAACTGTGCAATATGAAAATACTGTTTCCAAACCCTTGAAGGGTAGTATTTAACACACTACTTCTGCCAAATTCATCTTGTTTGGGTAGAGGTGTAGTTACACAAGCATTTTATAATTCCATTGAACGTATTTTCACGAAACACAGAGATAATGTAAATAATTGCCATATATAAAGTCTATTTTCTTTTACTAGAATTTTTAGCCTTTGATATGTAACATACAGCGTGTAATATTACAATTGGAGTTTTTCAAACTGCATTAGAAGTGGAAGTAATCTAAAATGATACCACAAGGTTTAAGGATAAATGGGTAGAATTAAGCTAATATTTTACTTTTTTGAGGGTTTTTTTTTTTTATATTATTCAAACATTCAGATTTCTAACAACCTTTTGAAAACACTGATTGTCACTCCATGGGAATGTTATATATATGTGTGTGTATGTATTTTTAGTAATATTTTGTTTGTTCTCTTTTATTTCTATTTGGTTTCCTATGGTGTCTACAAACACAAATCGAAAGGATTGTGTGTAGCTGTTCAAAATACTTTTTCTTTTGTGGAACATTGTGTACTTATGAATAACATAATAAAACCTTGTTATAGTCTTGTTTGCAAGACCAATGTAAAGTATATCTAGAGGTTTATTTACCTTTCCATAAAGAATGGATACTTTTTTTTTTAATATGTGGGAACATATAATTAGAAAATACAGAACTACAAAGCATAATGCTGCTTTCCACCACTGGTTGTTGGAGTTCTTATGAGAATGTGTTTTAATAATAATTTTTTTGCCCAAGTTGCCATATAAACTTAACCCATAGCTGGTTTCTCAAATAACAGCAATTGTGTGTTGCAGAATGCTGTAGGAATGATTTCCTCACTGGCCTTGTGCAGTGGAGTAAAGGGTGATGCCACAGAAACATTTACAGTTTTACAAAACATCAGTGAGTAACATGAAAAAGGTTAAATAAAATAGGCAAAATACTAAAAAAAAAATTACTGATGATTGTGGTTAGAAATTAATAAAATAACTTGTTAAAAAATCTTTGTTGTGCTTGTTGGTAACATTTGATTGTTGTGAAATACCAGGGTAGTGTTAGCAAAGAGAGAGTGACACTAATTAAGCAATGTCTTGCACAGATCAGAGCCTCTGGTGTGTAGGAGGAGCAGGAAAACCTGTATAGAAGGTTTCCCCCCAACTGCAGTGAAATTCAATCCCCAGGCACAAGGAGAAATGTTTCCAATACATTATGTGCAGACACTGTGAATTAAGGTGTTGATAATTGAAAATTGTGGGTGAAAGCATAAAATACACCATACAAGCATCAAGTAAAGTATGGATACAAGATTAGTCTTTCCAACTGTGTTTTAGTGGGTGTGGATAGATCCATGACAAGGTAAATACTGTAATTTACTTTTTTTGTGGTCAAGTTTTTCTGCATCTCTTTATATTTTTCCTTTTTGGATATTTATTTCTCCCCACTAGTCCCTTTTTTTTTTTATGTATGCTTAGGCTTTTAAAAATTAATCATAAAAGTCTTTCCGGTGCTTTCTGCTTCAGTAAAATACAGACTTTATGTAAATAGATAAAAGAATAATCAATCTCAAAATGGTCTAGTTTGTTGGTTTTTTTTTTTAATTAAAAGTATTTTAATATTTTCAGTGTTTAATTGCTATCATTGAACTACTCTTATGACATTTGGTGTGCATCATGACACTACATAGTATGTTGACTTCCACAGTTTTCCCTAATGACTTGAGCATTGACATAGATAAAAGGTGGATATTTTTTAAGGGAACAAGGCTAAAGGCAGGATGTGGTTATGAATCTGAACTAATTATTTTACCAAAATTATACATTTTTCTTGTATAATGTATCTAGCAGGTAGAGTAGGTTGCTTTCAGATCCTGACATACTTCAACACTGTCATAACTCTAGAGATGCTACTTGTGCAGGATTCATCGAACTTTTAACTGTGCATGGCTGGTTCTCTTGTACATGCTGGTTCTTCAAGCTGTTTGTTTAAGCAGGAGGGACTGGTGCATTCCCTGAGAACACAGGCACTGGCTGCTGCTGGAATTTGCAGTCTTCCTGCCCAGGCAGCAACAGGAGTTTCAATAAACAGACCCTACCCAGTGTGATGGGTGGCAGATAGGTGAGATGAATCCCACAATGGCTTGAGAGCAACCAGTGAGTCACTCTCCACGTGTCTTTTTAAAAGCAGGAGTGTTGTAAGTGTGCTGACCTAAGGATGCAAATAAGACAAGGCTTGTATGGGAAGTAGTGTCCTTTATTAGATCAAATTGATAGAAAAGAAGTAGCCAGGCTCTGTGTGGACCTCTTTGTTCTCTTCTCTTTGAGTGTTTCTGACTCCCTTTTTACCCAGTTGCCTTACTTTGGTTGAATATATTTGATATTTTAATCCCAACTACATACATTAGAAGTACACTGCTGTAACTCAGAGTGTAGCATAAGAATAGCCAAATACCTCTCTGAAGTTTTTTGAGATGAGGATCCCTCAAATTTTTATTTCCATGTCAAATTTTTCAGGTCACACCTGATGTTTCTCCCTAAAAGCTGGATAAAGTTAATGTGAACCTTACTGAAAATGAGGTTTTCTAAGCTGGATTGCCTTTTTTTTCTGCTTATTCCTCACACGTTTGTAAACTAAGCATATATAAACATTACCTTTCCAGTTTTTTGGAGGATCTAGCTAAACTACTTCTATTTATCATCTCATGACAATTTTTTTTTAAGGATTAATATATTGTTTGGATATTTTGATTTAACAATTTAGTAATTTTCCTAGAGTTAAGGAAGAGTGGTTCATTGAGTAGTTTGGGCATCTTGCAGAAGTTCTCAGTGAGGTGTGTTTTTTCTACAGGGGGCTGACTTGTTCACTCAAGTCTATCAATGGAGTTGCATAATCCACCTCGTTCAGCCCACAGCAATGACGCTCAAAAGAGCAAGGGAGGAACGATGACAGTCCTGTGTCTGCACTGTCATTGCTCTTGTGTTCTGCCTGTTCTCACGCCTACACTGTGTTGCTCATCTCTCTAGTTTCAAAAATACCAGAGATTTCTGAGTGATCGCACCCAATCTTGCTGTGGTTTGCCTGGCTACCACCTTCAGCAGTATTCATGCTTTCCACCATGCTGTTCAGCTGTCTTCCCAACAATGACTTTCTTTTACGTCCACTGCAGTAATTTTCCTAGTGCTCTTGTACACGATGAGCAGATTAAGAGATTACACAAGTTTTTCTCAAATGACTCACTGAATAATTTAACTGGAAACCTTTATTTGTCTTGTTCTGAAGCCAGGAGGGTGATTTGGCTGCTACACAAATTGAGTTAGTCCTTCTGGGAGAGTCATGTTCCAGTGACTGCTTTCAAGCGGTCAAACCTTCTCATGGCTTTCTGGAGCACTTGGAGAGCTCTTTGGTATTGTTCCATTAGAGATAAGAGTAATCAGTGAAAATCACCTGATTCTCAGTTTCTTGTGTTTTTCTGAGTTTTATGGACATGTACAATTCTACATACCATCTAATACACTGATTGTGAGAGAAATCAATGAATCTCCTTTGCAACCAAATGCTGGTTTTTGTTTGTTTGTTTGTTTTTTTTTTTTTTTTTCTCTTAAATTAAAAGTGTTCTTCCTTCTTGCTTGTGTCCTGTTGAGAGCCAGTTTTGTAAACCCTGCATGAGAAAGATTTCTCTGTCATTTAGGCTGACTTTACTTTGTAATGGTCCTAATATTTTTCTGTGCTCTTTTTCTCTGCATCCTACATTTTGTTCTTTACAGCTTTTACTATCCCTCTGGCTTCAGAAGGAATGTTTTCATGATCTCAGATTTTTCTGAGCTGACCATTCAGTTTTTTGGTCCACCTTTGTTTGCTAATTTCTCTTCTTTGTATCTCAGCTGAGCACAATTAACTGCCAATAAACCAATATGTTTTTCTGTAATTTCTTAACTGAACTTCTCCTGTCCTGTAATCCATATCTTCAGCTGTATTTTCCTGTGGCAAACTGTATTAAAAATGATTAAAAAGAAGGATTTTTCCTCTTTTGCATTCATATGTATTATAGTTTCTACAGGTATATAATATTACTGTGTAAGGAAAGGTAGATGTATTATTTTTGTAAGGAGTTATGTAAGAATGTAATAACTGAGTTTTATTCAGAATTTTAGAAAAATTGGTTCAGTAGAGAAAATTGCTTGGGTGTTTTATCTCTGCATGTGTTTTATATAGCATTTTAGTGCACCTGGGAGGGCTGAGCACTGAAGACAGCAAGGTACTAAACCACCTGTATTGCTATGAACCAAAAGAAATTACATCTGAAATGCCCAGAGAAATAATTTGCTGTGTGATTTCTGTATGCATATCCAGCATTTCTTTGGGATCTCTAAGAGAGGAATTATCCTGCTTTTTTCTTTGACAGATTGAACGCTAAACGAACCTGGGCAAAGAGGAGAATCAAGCAAGAAATGAATCTTCCTCCTGTGGTACATATAGGAAAATAGGAATAAATAAAAGTTCAAAATAAAAATAGATGGGGTGTTCTACGTACATTCAAAAAAATACATGCAGAAAAAACCCCTTTGTTCTCTATGGAAGTTGTGCCTTCAGAAAGTAAAAAGGGCAGTTAAAGAAAGGGTGCACCTTGTTCAGTTTCAAATATTACATCTTTGAATCAATGGAGGATAATATAAAAATATTTCTGAAATAGAATGCTGTTTGCAAGAGATATCAATGGACACCATTCCTTATCCCTGAGTAATGGAAAACCATGATATGTAATCATGTGTTTCTTTTTGTGCAATTTCAACGTATTTTTCTCCTCCTAGAATAACACTGGCTTCTTAGCCCTGGCTTTGACCATGTGGGTTTATTTTAAATTCTTTCATGATAATGCTTTTCTTTGACATGTTTTCCTTTGTTCTGTGTCTGAGTACCAGCAAGGCCTGTTCTCAAGATGGAAAAGATAGAAAAGTATTCTTTTTGCAGCACCTCTGAACAATTTCTGCAATTTTATCTATGAAGTCTTTGTAAATGGAACTGCTACCTCGAAGAATAAATCTAATGTGGATGTATAGGCTTTCAGGTGGTATGGAAAGGATCTGTCTGAAAATTTATTCTCATTTATGTGGGTTTGGAAAAGGTTTTCTCATTTGATTCCCACATGCAGAGATGTTCAAAATATCTTATCCTTGATATTGTTATTTAGTAGCAAATACCTCATACCAAATAAAACCAGGATGTATTTTTGGTAACTGAGGAACAGCAGGTCCTGAAGGGTTTAAAATAGATGACATATGATACCAAGAATAGCCCGGTGCAACTTAGCCAACCTGAGAAACTATTCAAAGAGCAAACCAAAATGGAGGGCAGTTCTATACTCCATTCTTTCACTAACATTTATTTTGCCATTTTTGCTTTGTTTTGCTTCAAGCTTTTAATTAAGATTTCCTTGGCTTTGCTGACCCATTTCTATATTGTTAAAGGCAACAGAAAAGAAGCTGCCAGGATAGCAGAAGAGATCTATGGAATAGTCCCAGGTAAAGTAAAAATACAGATTTCTAACATTTAAATATTTATTTGCCACATTTTTGTAACTTGAGGAGTTAAATCAGTGAGTTGCTATGAAATGAGGGATTTTTTGCTAAATGCATGGGTAAATGTTTTAACCTGAAGTGCCTCCTATTCCTGGAGTCTGCGGTGTCAATATGTGTTGGCATGATTTAGGTGTGCAAAATATGAGACTTCAACAATTACCCAGCTAGAATGAGGACAACACTTGCTCAAGGCACTATGGTAAATAAAAATACTGTTCTCAGATGGAGTGTGTTCTTTATCAGTGGTTACAGATGGTTTTACTAAACATCCAGTTTTACTGCCAGAGAATATTTAGGGAAAAGTTTTAGCACGCTGATTTTCTGAAAGGAGATGCTAGGAGGATATAACTAATGACTTTTTGAATCCAAGCCAAAAATCCTTGTTTTGTTAAATCAGATGATAAAAATGAATGCAGCTAAAATTGTTCTGAAAAATACAAAGTACAAGAATATATTGTATTTCATAGGTTACTTAGTAGGTCATGGTTTGGGGTTTTTTTCCAAGTGATTTTAGTCCTTTGTATCACTGTCATAATAATGAATAGGTATGTGTTTGCATTCCTGTTAATTCCACTAATTAAAATGACAGAGTATTTTCAATTTACTGCTAATGAGGGTATATTTTCCTAGCTGAAGATTCTTATCTGCCGAACATCTTTGTGACATCACGTATTTCTATGACTCAGTCCTTGGGCACTTGCTTCCTGATTGTGCCATCATGAACAGGCACAGGAACAGCATCAGAACACAGGTGGTGTGGGATGGCAACCCAAAGCAGGAAGATTAAGATCTGGCCAACAGAAATACTGCAGCCAAGCATCTCTGACAAAACCTTTATGATGCCTGTATGTATACAGGCATGTCTTAGGCATTATTTTTTATTCTCTAGAATATAATTCAAATAATTTATTACTGTCATTTTTTTTCCAAGCACCTTTATGCAATCATAGCCTGACATGTGGTGAACAGCAGTTTTTCCTTCAAGCAGGTTCTTACTGAGGTACCTTGAAATTCAGCAGGACATAACATATCTTTATCTGCAAGTTGCCATTTGCAGAAAGCCATTAAGGATAATCTTACAAAATATAAGATCATGTGATGTTGTTGCTGGGCCACTATATCATATTACAGTCAGGGCTTCACAACCTTTTCTCTTTGCAGTGAAGTAGCACAGCAGCAGCAGCAGGGCTGCATAATTAATCTGTAGGCATTTAAAACGAGCACTTTCAGTCATGTCGCTCCCAGCTGAGAAGGGGAGATGTGCCCCGTATGGGAACTATATTTGCCACACGTTTCAGGGAGGTAGGTTGTGCTGGCTGGCGTGGAAGTGAGCAGCAGTGTGTGTTGTCCTGAGGCTGTGTGTGCATACACATGCATTGGAAGTGCCCTGGAAATGCACGTGAGAACATGCACTCGCACGTGTTATACTCTGCCTAAAAGGTTAAATAAGGCCCTGTAGCTCTGTTGTCTGAGTAACTCCTGAGTCTTCCTGGTGTATAAGGGCTCTGGGCTTTGTCACTTGCAATGTCTTCTGACTTTCTGAACCAAGCTTGCCTGTTTCTGTCACCAGCATGAGAGGTGTGGGGTATTTGGGATGTTTTCAGAAAGACATTTCTTGGTTCCTACTTGATTCCTGTTTCCATTGTTTTGACTTGTTTCATTCAGAGCCTTGCCATATATTGTGCCAGCTGGTCTTTTTCCATGCCAGTTTCCTGCCTTAGGAGCCCAGGAAGTTCTCCATAAATAAATGGAAACAAAAGTAGTAACTATAGTTAAAACTGTAACTCCAATAGCTGAAGTGCATCCTGGTCCTTCAGTAACAAAAGGAGATTCCTTTGGCCAAGGGTACAACCTCTGTTGTGTCCTTGGCCTCAAGTCCCCATGGATGTGTCCATACTTCTCATTGATTTCTCCCTGCCTTGGGTAGTGTTTGAAATGGAGATAAATCACCCTTTCCATTCTCTCTGGTGTGCGGCATAGCTGAAAAAATTAAACAGGACAAGGGTTTCAAATACAGTGCCCATGGGCTTGCTGTACAGCAGAGCATGAATGCAAACACTGGTATTGCTTCTGTCCTGTGGCACTGGAAATGCAGCTGGCCTTTGGAGAAATGCTTACTACACACCATGTCACAGTATGGTTATAAATTTTAATATAGGACAAGTGAATTTGTTCTCTACTTGAGTGACAGGGATTTAACCAGAGCTGAACATCTATGCCTGTAGGTAGTAGCTAGGCTAAAGAATTATTTTTCTTGGCTCATAAATAGATCAAGATAAGGAAAAGGGCAAGCCAGCCTACGTGAAGGAGTCTAAACAGTTCAGCATCTCAAAATTATTAAAGAAGAAAAGTAAAACCTTCAGGCAGAATTTTTTTTTCCATGTATTTTCTAAAATATTTCAGTGAAGAGGATGATTAAACCTGTTACATGGTAGTGTGAGAGGGAGGATGTTATTTATGAAATTGTCAGTTCAGGATATAAAACTGCCAAGGACATGCCAGACTTCATTTGATGGACAAGTCAACCCTGCTATGAGGCTCTTAACAAAATGTCAGAGAAGCTGGGATGCAATTTGTGACAAGAGCTCCTGAGAAAAGGTGGACACTGATAGAGTTTTGAGTAGGAGAATTGCAGGGTTCTGAAGTCTCCATGTGAGACCCAGCAGCACTAAACTCATGATCTTTGCTGAAACATGTCTTTAGCTGCTCTTTTAAAAGTTGTGCCAAGAAGCTTTTGTTTAGGTCCCTTAGTGAGAAGCCAGCTTTCTCAAGATTGCTGACCCCTCAGCTGCTCTGCTGAAATCAATTCATCAAACAGTTTCACCGCTGAGCCCACATTGATTTCAGTCCTGATTTGCATTTACATGTGGCTGTGCTTCCCCTGTCCTCCCAAGATCTGCTTTTGCTATGTATCTGAATTAGCTTACATGCATCTGCTGTTTCAGGCAGCTGGGCAGACCGATCCCCTCTTCATGATGCTGCCTTCCAGGGACGCCTTCTCTCTCTGAAAACCTTGATTGCACAGGTAAAAGCCCACAGGTAAAGAAAAGGCTGGGAAGCAGGGTGATTTTACATGCATTTATGGGCTGGTGAGTTGGTAATAGACCGCAACAGGGCATAAGAAATATGGAATATATCAGCACAAACACCTCTGGGCATGCATTAGTTTGCTCAGTTAAGAAGCTGGGGACAAGCCTGGGATAAAGACTATCACAACTTGCAGCTTGCTATATAATAAACAATCATCCTTGTGCTCTTTCTTAATGACGAACCATGCAACTAGGCTTGAGAATAGGGACAATAAATATATATATGTAGGTTACTAAAAAAAAACCCAAATCAGTAAAAAGCTGCATCTTGCCTTTTATAAAATCAACCTGAAATGCTCTGCTCCAAAAGGAACTGAGAGTTCAGGCAAAAGGAAGAGAGGAGGAGAGAATACATGAGAAGGAAAAGAAGCTGAATATGAAAAGAGATAGGGTATGATTCTTTGTGCTCTGCCAGTCATCCTCCCTATCACCTTTGTTAAACTCTGTGTCATCATTTAGCACAAATAGATAACTGTCCCCCTCTCCCTCTTGCCCCCAAGGCAACTGCAGGGAAATTAATTCCCTGAGTGTAAAGCTTTTGACTTGGTTATCAGGCTTCTATAGTCAAGGTAGTTTGTACCAGAGGCCACCACTCTAATGGACGACATCCTCAAGGAGTGGAGCTGCCAGTGTGAGAGCCTCCTCTCCAGACACCTCTTGAGAAATAGCTGCAGCTAAAAAAAGATGCTGTTTACAGACGCTATTCACCCTCCTATTTTTCTGATCCCTCTTTTCTTCACCTGCTAACATAAAGTGATTTTTATGGAAAAGGACATGATGGAGGTTAGAGATAAAAAGAAAGAGGCTTTATTCATTTAGGGATTTGATGGTTTTCTGACCCCTCTATCTCCATTTATGCTGACCTTACACCACTTGCTTCATGGAGCACCCGTTGCTGTGGTTATCATTTAGTTAATCCACCCTTTCTCCTTTTCCTGAAGACATTTAATTTAGGGAGTAAAAGATGAAGGTCTTTGCTGATGAAAAGAGATCAAGGCAGCAATGCCTGTAGAGCCTGAACTGGAGCTGAGTCACCACAGATTGATAAATGTAGGGATGAAGTTGTGTATGGAGCAGAATAATCATTGCTCTTTGCTTCAATATAGTTATTTACACCACTAGCCTGAAATGAAGTATAGGACTGTACTTGAGTATCTGTGGGGCACTCAGAAGTCTCCACTGCAGCACCATAGCTTTTAAGAAAGACACTGAAGCTCTGGGTGCACAGGGAATAATGCCTGGATATAGGGAGGCTATGTAGTGCTGGAGATTTCAAATGGCTCAAGAACTCACCAACGCCTGTTTCAATGCCTGAAAAAAGAGTTTGATTTTTCATGTACGTTGAAAACAACATTTATTATGAGTGATGTTTGGCAAACAGCCATTTTAAGATCTACAACTTACTCTCCATTTTTTAATGGAAGGAATTGCTGGTTTTCCCAAGATATCAGTGCTTATTCTTTCACTTGATATGAATTTTATTTGTTAAATATATATACACGTGTATATATGAATAATGATTGAGAATAAGCCTCCTTTTAGGAATCTTTAGGAATATGCTTGAATGAATATGCTGATGACAAAGTATCAAACAACCATACAATTAGAAAATGGAATAATGTCTATTTTTTGAAGGCTTTATCTATTCCCCTAGCACCATTGTAATGCATGTGAAATTTTACCAACAACTTTTACATTAATAATGTTTTCAAATGGCTGAAAAAGATTGTTTTTCTATCGTATAATGCTTAGCCTGAAGTGTTTACAGTGCTTTTAATACTCACGGCATCAGGACTGCTGACTTTTTTGCCGCATGAGGTTGCTCCCAGGCAGCCCTTCCTGCCCGTTTCTTTGGGTACTGTGTACCAAAAAGTGCATTGCTGCCATCTTGTGAGCTGCCCTGTCTATAGCATGTCAGGCAGACACCAGCTGTGCTTCAAAATATGCCATCAAGTGGAAAACTGAGCTGCTTTCAGACCTGTTCTCACACATGGTTGTAAAACTCTAATTACCAGAAGATTTAGTTGCATTCAGAGGAAAACACATATGACAACTGCTTTCCCCTTTGTGAATATGTCTGGTTTGTCTTTGTGCAAGAATACGTATAGCAACTGTCAATTGGGGAAATGCCTGAAATAAAGCATTTGTAAATTACTGCTCTTTCTTCCAGTGTAAAACATTACCTGGATGGTCAGATAAGAGGAACTGATTTGTGGGTGTGATTTGACTCATCTCTCTTATAGGTTTACCAGGTACTTACTGCCTCTGAGTGAAAACACATTTGGGTACCCCATGTAGTGAATGAAAGAACTTACAGGATACAATTCATCTGCCCTACTGGAAACAGCTGCTTTAGCATGGCATGAATCATATCCTAGGGAATCCTGTTTCTCCCCAGGGAAGGAGCTGCCAGCTCCAGCTGAGCTGCAGATACCTGTACCAGAAGCATCCTCATTCAGGGAGGTGAATCCCTCCAGCTGTAGCTCCTGGTGCAGGACTTAATAGAAAAAGGAATGCCACCCTTATAAGTTAAAGAAATGTGATGTCTTTCCTGCAATTGATAGTGCATCATAAAGAGCAAAAAATAGAAGGCATAGCTTGCAATTGCCCCCTCTTTAAGCCCATCACCAGCTGTGGTTTGTGGGGACAAGAAATGAATCACTGAGCAGCACCAGCCCAAGCTGAGCCCTTTCCCTGGACACACACCTGCAGGAGCTGTGGTTCAGGCAGGGCTTTCCCCTCCCACCTTGGCCCCTGGCCTTGCAGGGTTTCAACGTGAACCTGGTGACGACGGACCGTGTGTCAGCTCTGCACGAGGCCTGCCTGGGTGGCCACGTCGCCTGTGCCAAGGTGCTGCTGGAAAACGGGGCCCAGGTGAGTCCTGGGGGTGCCACTGGGGACAAGGACACCTGGGAATAGATGCTCCCAGCATTAGTGGGGATGTTGGACTTGCTGTCCGTGTGGCAAGGCCAAGATGCAGGTGGACATCTCAGACAGAAATGTAGAAAAATGTAACATTGTTCTATTTCCTTGGGTGACAGATTTGTCTCCCCCTTGTATCATCCCATTATTCTCTTTTGTTTTCACTTTCGTGTGTGAAACATAGTCATTATTGATGGAAAATGAATGAAATAAGCTAAGTAAAATAACCTTGAAGAAAGTAACTCACACCTTTACCCTCCCCCTCCCCCCTCAGCAATGATCCCTGGAATTACATCTGGTTTTCTATGGGAAAGTTTGGGAGTCTCATGTAAGTAAAAATGGATGTGCTTGAAGCAATGAACCTTTTTATCTGCTAATAAAATAACAATTCCCACAGCTGGACCTAAGGCAGAGTACATGTTCAAAATAGAGATTGAAGAATGGATGAAATATATAAGAATATTTTTATGTCAGCTGGGTTTTCAAGTAAAATGTATATGGCAAGAAACCAAGCAGCACCAAAACAGTCAAGAGCCCTCCAGTGCTGCCAGCAGCTCCAGCCACACCTGCCTGATGACACTGGGGAGGAGTTGAGGGCAGTGGAAATTTTACAAATTGGCATGTGCTTGCATAATCTGTTGCTCCTCTACAGTGTGCCCCAGAGTTAAAGACATGCAGATTTGCTTCATAAATTGGCCCTGAGGGCTTGCTGCATAGTTAAACATAGCATAAGCAGGGACATGGTGTGATTCTTGGGGTGTCTTGCACAAGGCCAGGAGTTGGATTCCATGATCCTGATGGCTCCCTTCCAGCTCAGCATAGTCTGTGATCTGTAACCTAGAGCTCTGCTGTTCCAATGGAGAATGGCAATAGTGGTTCTTGCCAGGTCTTTACATCAGAAGCTGGGGAAGAAAATTTCTGTCTTGCATAGATACATATGCATATGAACTCCTTCAAGCTCCTTTTCTGTTTGGGATTATGTTTCTACGAAAGTTTTTTTTTGTTTTTTTTTTGCTGGAAATGTGTGTTCAGTTGGAAGTATTAAACAGAAAGTAAATGTTTTCATTTAAAAAGCAAAGCCGTTTTCATTTGAGAGGTGTTCCACCTTGAGGCTGGTGCAAACTAAACAATCTTGAAGATACTCAACTTCTTCCCATTAAAAAAAAAGGAATAAAAAATTGCATTTTTCAGCAGCTCCAGCAGGAGAATCCACAGCAGGCAGGGTTTCTGCCTTACGGCACTAACTGCCTGGAAAAGAGGGCAGATATCAAAGGAGAATGTTATATATGTTGTGTCACGACATATAACTCAGAAATAAATAATAAAAATAATAATTAAACAAATAAATAAGGTAAAGTAAATAAATTAATTCCTAAAATTACACACGGTAAGAGTCTCACCCTGGTGCACTTCTGGTGTGCACAGGAGGCGTGTTGCAAGGGCGTTCTTCTTAAGCTGGGTCACGCTGAGTGTGTCTTGCCACTGCAGGTCAATGCAGCCACCATCGATGGCATCACTCCTCTGTTCAACGCCTGCTGCAGTGGCAGTGCAGCCTGTGTCAACATGCTGCTGGAATTTGGAGCCAAGGTGCAGCTGGGGAGCCACCTGCCTTCGCCCATCCACGAAGCAGTCAAGAGAGGTAATGTTCTGGGTGTGAGAGGTGTGAGTGAAGCCAAAAATAACTACCTGACAAATGTGTCTTTTGTTGTTGACTAAGAGTAAAAAAAAAAAAAAAGAAATTCCATATCAGTACAGATAAACAGGCTTGGCTTTTTCACTGCTCTTGTGCCTCTCAGTTGTATCTGGGTGTGTTCTGCTCTGCAGCAATTCAGTGACAGCTCTTCCCTCCACAGGTCACAGGGAGTGCATGGAGACCCTTCTGGCCCATGAGGTGGACATTGACCAAGAGGACCCGCAGCATGGGACCCCTCTCTACATGGCCTGCACCTACCAGAGAACAGAATGTGTCAAGAAGCTTTTGGAGCTAGGTACACCTGGAAAAGGGGCCAGGGGAGAGCTATGGTGGTGTGAGCCAATGCTGCTGGTCTCTCTGAGCTGCTTCTCTACTTAAAACATCATGGGCTATTTCCACAAGTGTTGTTTGGGAGCCTGACTGTGTCAGACTCATTTGAAGCCATTAAAAATTTCTCTTGTGTTGATAAAGAAATTATGATTTCCTAAGTGAAAACTCTTCTTAATTACAGACACCTTCCTGAGGCTATCTGAATGTAAAAACAGAATTCTTTTCATATTCTAGCATAACAGGAAGCACAGAAAATGCTGGCTAATATTACTGACCAAAATCAACTCTTGCTTACAGAGCAGTTTATCAGAACCATTAACTTCACCTCCTCCTCAGTGGATGATGAGGACAGCAGTAAAGCTGCCTGGAAGAATAATCACTGCAGGTCCAGGCACAGGCTATGAACTCGCATAAATTTTTGCTGTCAGTTGACTTACACCTGCTCAAAGTGTGGTCCTGCTGTGCCCAGTCAACCTGGGGCAAGTATCTTGGTTGCTGTGCTTCCAGAGTTATTACAATGAGATACCTAAAGGTTTTGGGTTTTTTTTTTTCCCCCCAGCAATTAAATTAACATAATCCATGTTAGATTTTATGCCATTAACAACTTTAAAGAGCATATGGTAGGCTTTGAACATGTGTTGGGGAAGGTCAAGCTGCTCAATTCTGAGCATTGCAGACAGGGTTTGGTGGCCCAGAGCAATCTTACAAGAGCAGGTGTTTGACCTGATGAGGTTTGCACAGCTGCTGTTGAGGAATAGGGGCAGTCCTGTGTGCCTCCATCCCCTTCATTCATTGAGGCTACTGGTGAAAACCAGCCTATGTGATGCAGGTTCATACAGTCCCTGCTGCCTACCAGATCTAACCAGGAGCTCTTGTTCACCCAAGGAGCCAATGTGAACATGGGGAAGTGCTTAGACACCCCCCTGCACGCAGCAGCGAGGAAATCCAGTGTGGAGATTGTTGTCTTGCTGACAGACTATGGTGCTAACCTGAAATGCAGAAATGCTGACCTCAAATGTGCCCTGGATCTTGCCACGCCCCACAGCAAAGTGGAGCAGGCGCTTCTGCTTCGGGAAGGTAATGGTTTCCTTTCTTCTTCTCCTTTTCTAAGTAAAGCAGTATTTATATCCTTTACCTAAACAGATTTTCTAAACTGCTTTTATAAGTAATACTCTATATAAATTCTCTCACTTTCTCTGCTGCCTTCAAACATCCAACACATGAAACAGAAATCTGTTTTGTTGCTAGATCTGCCACCTGGTGCTATGGTTTTAGCAGGTAAATCAGTCAGTTATTCTGTGCTTTGTTTTCTTGTCTACTGAAGGAAAATCATACATATTTACCTAGTGGGACTCCTAGGGTTAAAAACTACTATGAAAGTTTATTGATAAATAATATTTTAGTACCATCTTCCAGTGTTCAGCCTTGCACCATGGCTCATTGAGTGAGTGTGTCCTCGGTTGCCAGGAGAAAGCAGAGCTCTTTGCCAGGTGGCTGTTCAGCTTCACAGCTCTTCTGTGTGGTTTATGGGGCTGCAATCCCAGCACAGACCAGCACTTTGCTGTTTACCTCCAGGCTTCCTGCAATTAATCATCTTTCTAGTTTACTGGAAGAAACCTCTGAGCAGAAATGAATCAGGATCCTCTTGTGCTGTTTTCACTTGCATAACATTTGGTCAGAACTTTATGCATCCAAGAGCAATACCCCTGTGCTATGGGCTTGCTGAATTAGTTCCCCCCTCCTCTAATCTCCGTGTTCCCCAGCTCACTGGTACCCTATTAGTTTGTCTGTGTCCCCCTGAGGCTCCTTCTGACTTAGAGGGTGAATGGTGCTCTGCCCATGCAAGGCAGCCTCCCACCTTCCTGAACCTGCTCACAACCCACCAAGGACCAAAGCATGATGTGCACAAAAGCACACTTCCAAACAGCTCTTGCATGGTTAATTAATAAATGTCAGTGTTGCACACAGGCTTTATGCCGACCCTCTGAACACAGGTGGGCTTTATGGAGGAAATTAAATATTGGCTTAATGTCCTTTTGTCCTGTTGCCTTTCTCTATGACTTTTCATGCAGAACTTTAATTTGTCATGTCTAAAACCTTCTGGGAGGAATTTTGTTGGAGTACTTCTCACCTTGTGTGACTTCTGTCCCCATACCTGAGTTGCCCAGGGCTCAGTGACAGACTGTGGGAGCAAAGGCAGTCCTGCCAAGTGTCCTGCTACCATTGCCCTGTGTGAATCAGAGTTCCTGTAGATAAAGAAATATCCTAATATTAATAATTTTTTATTCCCAAACTTTCATTTTCACTCTCAGCTCTTCTCCCTTACAGTCAGAAAGGCATTTCAATTCCTGCTGACTCTTTGTTTTTCGAGCATGAAGTCTCCTTAGTTTCCTCACCTTTGGTCCCACTTTCAGATATTTTGCTATGCTTAACATGCAACTACTGTTTTTCCCTACTTCTGTGTTTTCTGAGGTCGTTCTGTTTGAAATAAGTACCCCAGGCTCGAGTTTCTCTACCCCTAACTTCTCCACTGATGTTACTTAGATGGGTCCCTTTAATTGCTCCTCTCATTAGCTATTTAGTTATATGAAATATAAAATGTATCTGTTTTCCTAAGTGCTTTAGGAGATGGTAGTTTCTTTCTTCACTTCCAGTGACAGTAGAATAAATGTTCTTTTTTATATAGCTCATATTTTTCTATTAATTTCTTCTCAGAGGGGATATTATCAGCCTGTTTAAGCTCCTAAATTTTCCTGTAGTAAAAACACAGATTATGAAGCTTACCTGTAAGATACAAGGACGGGCCTTTAAGCCCATATCTGTACCTATTACTTGTCAAACTCTGCTGTGATTGTTACTGTTTGGACAGACACTGGAGTGGAAGGGCAAGAGAGGGTTCAAAAACTGAGCACCTCTGGGCAGGTGTAAAGGCTGCACCTGGAGCAGCTGTGGCAAGAGGAAAGGGAAGAGGAGGCAGGGACACATTTACTAACAGGGTGCATTTGCATTTGCATGTGCAAGCTTGTAGTTGCAGAAGCAATGGAGCCTCATATTGAGTGGATTTGTGCCTGGCATGCCCCTCACCTGATCCGTGGTAGGGACAGCTTCTGGTCACCCTGTGGGGAAAACACCAGGGCAGCACCACTGTGCCAGCCACTGTCCAGGATGTCCTCTGACAGCTTTCCAACCACTTGACCCTCTGATGTTTAACAAGAGTTAAATCACATACAGCAAGGGAAGGGCAAAAGACTTCACAACTTCTCTTCCATTTTTGTTGTTGCCCTTTTTTTTTTATCTTCAATACCTTTTTGAAAAAAAAAAAAATTGAAGACTTTCTATCTTTGAGACCTTTCTTCAAAAATTTTCCCTTCAGTCAGACTTTGCTAAAATTAGATGACACAGTAAGAAGTGTTTTGAGGAGTACTGGTGGACTGACTGACAAATATAAATATTCTGAGACTGTGGTCATGTAAAAAGGCTGAGTTGCAGTTACTACTTGTGCAGATACCTGCTGAGACACCAGTAGCTGGAAAAAGTGTGTTCTGTATATATGAACAATTAACTGTACTTATCCTTTATCGTCACAAAACTGCTGGGGGTTGTCTTATATCCTGAGCAAGGGCTATGTATTCCAGAGCTCTCTCTCTAGTGCAGACACTTAATGGTATTTTAGGTGTTTGCTCAAGAAAAGATGCCAAACAGCCTAGCTGTGCATACAGAAAAAGATGTTTAGTGCTCAGTTTTCAAATTGCTGAACCAACTCTGACAACACAATTTAAATACGAACAGTAATGTATCGAACTCTCATGGACTTCAGCAAGTCATTATGAGATAACACAGCCAGAAAGAGAGCTGCAAAAGCCCAAGAACTAGAAACAATAGTTTTATATGCTAGTAAAACATACATATTGTATTTAAATATTTGTATAATTGTTAATCCTAAGAAGAATGTGTAAATATGTTTATTTAAATGTGGTTTTATAATTAAAAGGAAAGGGGGATGTGTAGGAGAAGGGAACACAGGTGCCCTCGTCCCTAATAAGTAACAGCTGTGTTAGCTACCCAATACAGCCTTGCCCCTGATGAGTCACAGGTGTTTCCAATAAAGACAAGTGTGATAAAAGGGAGTGGGTTAAGTGGTCAAGGAGTCATCATGGAGGATTGTGAGGGTCATGAAGAAGAAGGATCCTGGGGAGAAGGAATCCCTGCTGTGAGGTCAGTCTGGGTCTGCAGTTAGAGCCTGTGGTTGGAATCTGCAGTCACAGTCTAGCTGAGTAAAAGCCTGCAGTCAGAGTCTGCAAACTAATACCTGCAGTCAGAGGCTGCAAGGGAAACCCACAGTAGGAGCTTGCTGCAGCCAGAATCAGTGAATGGTTGGAGTCAGGATGGCTGAGCTGTAAAGAGGAATTAGGCAGGACACTTTTCATGCTGTGATAAACAAGAAGTCTGTGTCTCGGCTCATTTCTACCCTCTAACAAGTGGGCTGCTGCACCAATTGCATAGTGCTTGGTCTGAGCTGCAAATCTTGCTGATGTTTTGTCGGTTTGACTCATACTGGTGGGTGTGTTTGAGGGTGCTTATTCTTACCTTTTGTCTCTCCCCCTGCAGGCCCTGCCAGCCTTGCCCAGCTGTGCCGGTTGTGTATCAGAAGGCATCTGGGCCGGTCGTGCCTGTACACAGCCCACAAGCTGCGCCTGCCTGAGCCGCTTGAGAACTTCCTCCTTTACCGATAAGTCCCTGACTGCCCTTAGACTGGAAAAGAAAGAGAAGCAAATGGTTGTTTACTCCAAGATTACTATATCAAAGAAAAAAAAAAAAATCAATGGCATCGCTTACTGTCTTCAGTGGCTACCAAACATTAGCTGCTGTGTGACAGTGAAAATTGAAAACATCTTTTTGCAGGCAGTGAATGGTATTATGGCTACAGTTCCCTCACAATCTATTGCCACATTGACTTTACACCAGCCTGAGGAGTTCTAGTATGTAAACAGCTCTACATGTTTGTAGATGAGTATGCACACATCCACTCACCCACATACACACAGAGATCTCCCCTGCATTTAGGGCTATATTTATTTGTACAGTATCTGTGCAGCTTCTTCTCTTTGCCTATCCAATCTCAATGTCAAAATCAAGGCAGCGGATGTTTTTCTTCCATTAGTATGTGAAAATGAAAGCTCTCAGTGATGAACATCAGAAATATACAATATACTGCACATCTTTTATCAGCTTTGATTTTGCATCCTTTCATCTCCTTCCTATTGTCTACTGGAGCCCTGTCAATTTCCAGCGGTCTCTGGCTGTCCAGCCACTGTATATCCCTGAGCACAGCTATCCCCAATGCTAACACATCTTGTCCTTGGAGGTACAAGCAATGTTATGAAAGCAAGTGAAGGGGTTTCAAGTAAACCCACAAAAATGTGTGAAAGTCTTAAAAAACCCCTTCCATCTCTTCTAGAAAAAAATCCCTCCAAAGTTATATCACCTGAGATCTGAGTGTATTCATTACATGAGAATTTTTTCATACTCTAATTCCATGACAGAACTGCAAATGTTTTTATAGGTATAGTAGGTAATATTTCAATGTCCATCCTTTGCAAGGTTTAAAGAAAAGCAAAGGAAGGAGTTCTCCTTTTTTAGGCTTTGCATGCTTGACATTTCTCAAAGTAAGTCCTTGGACTCTGGAGCTGGAGAGAAGCAGGGCAACTAAAGATGACAGTGCATCACCCAAATGTTGTCCTTTTGGAATTGGATTGTTAATGTTGTTGGATTTTCCTCACCAGGAGTGGTTTGCAGGCTTGTCTGATGCCTCACTCCCTATTCTAGAGGCTTTAATTACCTCCCTAGAAGGAAAGATTTTTAGAATGTTATAATTGTCCATTGTGGTATTAGTTTAAAAAATGTGGGGATTAGTAGCTTGGAAACAGCAGGGCTGAAAGCATGCACCTCTTTGAGTTGGGAAATGTGGTATACAGTGACACTTGCAGTGCCTGTTTCACTTTGTAAAGGTTTGTTTATTTTTTTCCTGGGGAGGTTCTTCTGGGGGATGAAACATTTCTTCAGAGCCAAGTTTTGGTAAGCTTCTGCCGTGAGACAGGCAATGGCATTTCACTAGTTGTAGAAAAATGAGAAGCAGAATTAAAAGGAGTCTTGTCTCCATTTTGTTCAACTTCAAAGGTCCAAGAGGCTGCTGACACATTTTCAGGCTGTGAAATGTAATGGTTTCTTTATGAGTTAGGCATACTGGTACCATCTTTCACTGCCCACACATCTTAAGTCAGAGGGAATTGGCCTCTTGGAGCCTGGATACAGGACTGGCTTCCAACAGCATTCGAGCTCCTGTCCCTGCTCCAGCAGCAGCAGTCTCTGGTTCAATGCTAATCCCTTAATGTCGCCATGACAGTTTCCCTGAGACAAAGGTCTAATGTTTCCCATACTTCTTTATGATTAATTCAGCACTAGTAAGACAAATTGAGCTCTCAGCAGCTCATGAGACTGGACCTTACATTACAGCCAAAATGGGGTGCAGTTTTCAGCCTGTGTTTCACATATATTGAATGTTATCTGATGGCAAGAGCTATTGTCCATAAAGTTGTCAGTGACATCAATGACCTTGTATGGTATAACCCATCATGAATCTCAGAGATTTGAACACTAAAATCTCAAGAGCCTTTGAAAATCAAATACTATCAAGAGAGAAATGTCTATATTAATCTGATGTCAGCAGATCTCTCTCAGTTCTATCTTCACTGCAAACTCACCTGCTCTGCTAATAAGGTAGCAGTGAAAATACCATCTGCTCTTTAAATAGACAGAGAGAGTCTCAGCTGTGTGAGTTGTCAGATTTGCACTGCAATCAAGGGACTGAGGCAGTTCATGGAATTTATTTCAGAATCTGTAATGCTGAATTGATTTCCTGCTGTGATCATCAATGAAAGCAGTATTTCACTTGCATAGGATTTTAAATTGAAAAAATGTATCTCCATTAAGAAAATGCAGAGTCTATTCAGCCTCTCAGAAAGTTTTATCTCAAGAAGCAGAAGGTGCCCTATATTTATTCTTGATGTTAGCTTCCCATCAAAAAATCACCTTACCTTTCCTTCTTCCTGCAGACATCATTCTCTTCTGAAATTCTGTATATCAGGGAGTCTGACAGCCTTATTAAATCAGAAGAGAAGTTCAGAAGTTCTGAGATTAAGAATTTTCATTAGAAACTTTACTTAGACTTCCTTGCTCTTACCTCAAAATATGAAGTTACCCATTTAATTCTCATTGGCTGTGCTTTGTGTCATAACAATGCATGGAAATACTAAGGAAATAGCTGGAGGAAATTTTTTTTTTAGAAAAAAATGCCATCTCCTGTGAGGATAAGGAAAGACTCAAAGAATTTTCTATGAGGCTATTGAATCTTGGTGATTTTTCAAAATTAGTTTGGAAAACATCTTTTAACTGCTTTTCGGAAGATAGGAGAAAGGAAACTGATCTCACAAGGTCTCTTTAAAACAAGTGGTGTCTTCTCTGTCATTCTATGATTGTTGACTGAAATCAGTTATTTGGGAAGGTATGGTTTTCCTGGGGATACAGACATTTTATGTGCTGCCATTCCACTGCTATACAGTGCTCTCTCAGTCCCTTGCCCAAAACCTGGCTCTGCAGATTTCCTTGCAGCTTGAGATTAATTTTTCCCAGAGTTTTCTCTGCCAGTGTTCTGGCCAATGGGACACATCCTCGGGGATGTA
This sequence comes from Rhadina sibilatrix, assembly GCA_013400275.1. NCBI lineage: Eukaryota > Metazoa > Chordata > Aves > Passeriformes > Phylloscopidae > Rhadina > Rhadina sibilatrix. The sequence continues at coordinate 10,882 of VWYO01016466.1, read as the reverse complement.
CAACAATGAGTATAAATAGGCTGACACATTTGGGAGGGCTTAATAAACAATGTTTCTTAAGGTAGCTAGGAAAAGAAGTTTTATTCTGATTTGGCTCTGAAAAGATTTGTTTTGATCTCCTAACCAGCCTGTTGTGTTCAAGGTGAGCTCTGTTCCTACAGTGCAACTCTGCTATTGGCATTTAACAATCCTCCATCCTCTCTAGGATTCAACATTTTTTGCCAGTTCCTGACTTTCTGTCTGTCAGTTGAATCTGTCATTTAGAGAGTGAAACTAAAAAGTGTAGGGAAATGTTAGACTGTTGAAACTTGTTATACTGTAGGAGCTGAAATTCGCCTCATCTGCCTTGAGCTGCCAACACCCCAACTTCCCAGGCAGATGCAGGCTGTGAGGGAGGCTGTCTGTCTGTCCACCTGTGTCTTCTGCTATGATGGGACTTGCCTGTACCACTTTGGGCAGTGGGATGGGAGGTTCATCTCCTTTTGACTCTGTCTTCCCGCAGGGAACTTCAGCCTGGCCAATATCCCTCACAAGGCATTTAGATTTCTTCTCTCTACATGTGCTAGAAACAAACGTTGTGTTTGTGCAAACCCCTGCAAACGGGGTCAGTGTCCCCTCAGTGCCACTCTCTGCCCTCCACTTGCTGTCTGCTCTGCAGGACAGGAGGCACAGGGGCTGCCCAGCACATTTCTGTCCCAAGCCTGACCTTCTCCTGAAGTACAACTCTGCTCTTGGCATTTAACACCCCTCCAGTCTTTATTGGACTGAAAATTCTGGTGGTGTGTCCCAGCATGGCGTTAGGGCAAGTCTGATAAGAAGGAAAATGAAATATGTTCACTGACTCTTAGCTGAAAAATCTGTCTGACCTGTATCCTGAGGTGATGGCTCCTGATGCCTTTGGGCAATTTTTTTTTTCAGAAATTAGCATTTCCCACATGCCAATTGTGTTTTTTAGGGGTTTTTTATGTTCTGTGTGAGATGTGTATACTATTGTCAAATACAGATTATTCCACATAGAACTTCTACCTAATTTCATTTTTATTTCTTGAGAATTCCTTTATTGTTAAATTTTATACTATTTGTAGAAACTCACAATGCACATCACAAGCAAATGAATAACTATGTCAGCCTTAAAATTGAAAAATCTACAGTAAAGGGTATAAGGAGTTGCAGAATAAAGCATAATCTGCATATTCAGTTGAGATAATATCTGGAAGAGGGGAGACAGATGAATCAGCAGAGCATGTCATACCTGCAGGGCTATGATCTCATTGTCATCATGGAGATGTGGTGGGATGGCTCCCGTGACTGGAATGTTAGAATGGAAGGATACAGGATCTTTGAGAAGGGCAGGCAGAGGAAACATGGAGGAGGTGCCTCCCTCTCTGTCAATGACCAGCTGGAATGCATGGAGCTCTGCCTGGGTATGGATGAGGAGCTAACTGAGATCTTTGGGGTCAGGATTTAAGGGAAGATAGGGATATTATAGTGGGGTCTGCTACAGGCCACCTGAGGAGTGGCCTCTAGCAGACCCCACTGCAATGCAAGACTGAATGGAAGAGGCCCTTACAGACAGCCTCAGTCACAAGCCCTGGTCCTCATGGGGAATTTTTACTCTGTCAGGATTTGCTGGAGGGACAAGACAGTGAGGCATAGGCAAACCAGGAAGTTCCTGGAATGCATTAATAGTAACTTCCTTCTCCAAGTGATAGAGGTGCCAATGAGGAGAGGCACTGTGCTGAACTTTGTTCTCCCCAACAAGGAGATGCTGGTGGGGAATGTGAAGCTCAAGGGAAGCCTTGGCTGCAGTAACCATGGAATGGTGGAGTTCCTTAGAGCACCTGGAAATGTTGAAGGCCAGGCTGGATGGAGCTTTGAGCAACTTGGTCTAATGGAAGATGTCCCTGCCTATGGCAGGGAGTTTGCAACTAGATGATCTTTATGGTCTCTTGCAACCAAAACAATTCTGTGAATTTTGCAGCATCCTGCCATGTTTTTAGCTGTTTGTTACCAGGGACTTGCTAGCAGTATACTTTTGTGGTGAATGGTTCATTTTTTGCCAGGTCTACCTGCTGGCTATAGAGGTTAACATGCCCTAACAGAGTAGAAATTAGGCAGCATGGGAAGGGAAGGAGATTTAGAGATTTCCAGAGAAAACTTGTTCTAACTTTTATTTTTTGTCCTAGGAATGTAAGTGAAATGTGGGAGTTTTTGTCTTAGGGAGAGAAGAATTAAAGGCTCCACAGACTTATTTATGTTGCCCATATCATTCTCCAGCAGCTTCACAAACATGATTCCAAATTATCTTTTTTGCAGGCGAGGAGGGAAGGGGTATTATTCTCTGCACTTTTCTGGCACTAGATGCTGACTAAATACCTATTTTACTCTGGTCACAATGAACAAATTGTTATGGGCAGTGACAGTAGCCCTAAATTTCTTTGAAGGCTGGTTTACGAATCCCCATGAGGGTGATAGGGTTTACTAAGAGTTGAAACAAGACTTTTTTTTTTTTCTGTTTTCTGCATTAAAAAGAAAAAATAAGTGTACTCATCAAACTGTGTAGAAACTAGTGTTCTCTTTTTATTGTCTCTATCACAGTACAAATAAACTGAAATATTTTTTAAGGACATTGGCTCAGAAGGCCATCTTTTGCATATTACTTGTATCTCGTAATCCTTCAGGGAGGTGCTTCCTCTTAAATGTTTCAGAGTATGAATTCATGCTGTCTGGAGCCTGAGGTGTATAAAAATACTTTGACTTTGTCCTAGCAGCTTTATGCCTTTCGTTACTGAGTACTTGTTGAAGATCACTTATCCTCAAATACCTCAAAGTAGTTCCTAATTAGTGAATGTGATAATTTTTCTTTGCTACTTGTACTTTCAGGGTCACTGTAGATTTACAGCAAGACATATATATTAAACATGGCATCCTGCATAATTACAGCGACTGAAGAACAGTTGGGAATTTCCAAGACTTCAACGAAAACTTTCCTCTAAATCAATGCCAACAACTAAAAGCAATTCCAGCTTTTTTTCCACAGACAGGTTCCTACAGGCTGTTGGTGTAGAGAGAGCAAGACATTTCCCCCTGAGCTGACACTGCTTTTTTCTCAAAGTGCTTTCCAGTTTTACCCCCAAAATGCTCCCCTCCCTCTCACTGTGGGCAGCCACTGTTGCAGGGCACCACAGCTGCTCTGCTGAGTGTCTGGCAGGATGGTGCCTCATTTGATGTTTATGAAGGTCTTTGAGCTGAAATGATTGAAAAGCTGGGCTTTTCATGCTTGCAGCGGCTTGGGAAAAAAATATGATTTTGCCACTGACCATTAAATTGCTCGTTAGGGTTTGTTGGTGGTTTTTTTGTTTTTTTTTTTTTTTTTTTTTTTTTTTTTTTTTTTGTTTTGTTTGTTTGTTTTTTTTTTTTTTTTTTTTTTTTTTTTTTTTGTTTTTTTTTTTTTTTTTGTGTGGTTGGTTGGTTGGTTTCTTTCTTTCTTTCTTTCTTTCTTTCTTTCTTGAAAGACTAAAAAGGCTCATTCTTCGTACATTTTAATAGATAATTCTCTTTGCTGGTACAAATCTCTAGCAAACTTTGTCATCAGAAGAAATGGTAAGTTGAGTGAGGGGCTTGTTCCAGACCTTCAGATGCCTGCCCCACTGCTGTCACAAGAACAGGTGATGAGAAAATAATAGCCACCTTTTCAAGTTGAAGAATGAATTAGAGAGCTCTTGTTTTGTGGTCTGCAAGTGCAGACAGCTCTCAGGTCTGCTCTGAAGAGGGCAGGTGAGTGGAGAACTGGCCCCTCCAAGCAGTCTGAAGGGATGTGTGGGCTCTGAGGATGCAGGAGCACATGGGTCTGGCCCTCACTGCCAGCAAGTGAGCAGCCCAGTGGGGCAAGAGCTGTCTGCAGACCTTTCCCTGCCCACCACCCACCAAAGGGCTGTTGGGGTCCTAGGGAGGCTCTGTCGCATGTTTTGGGACATGGAGGATGATGCTGGGAGCTGATGTGGAGTAGTCCACAGCAGGTGAGGTGCAGCCTTGGGGGAGGTTATCTGCAGCCTGCTGTGCACCAGGGATGTCCCAGAGCTCAAGGAACGGGAGGGTCAGGCAGCCCTGGACACATTTCTGTCTTTATGCCTCAGGTAAGCCCTACACTCTGTACATCAGTTTCCAGAGGAGGTTTTCCTTCTGCAGCAACATCAGACATTCAGACGAGTGGCCAAGCTGGGTAGAGTACCAGGACAAAACCTGTATACTTGTCACTGTGCTCAGCTCACAATCCTTTAGGAATGGAAACTCTTATTCTTACAACATCAGCATTGTGAATCAGCATCCGTTGGCTGTTTCAGAGGATTTCCAGCCTCATGCAAAACAAAAGCCAAGCTGTGTCCAGGGACAGCAAAGGAAACTTCTACTCAGGCACACTACTGCCATAGTTGGCTGCTTACTGCAATCCCAGCTTTGCATTTTCAACACAGAAAATGTGGATAGCTCCTGGTCCAAGCAGGCTAATCTGTCCAACACCAGGTGAGTGGATTTCTTAGAACTGAAAATAATGTTGGGAACAGTTCAGATCCTATGGCCCTGACAATTCTACACACCCTCTTCTCCAGTGCACCAAATGCCATCTTCCAGGACCAGGACAGGGAGACAAGTATGTTGTTTAGGGGAGCTGAGTAATTTCACCCACCTTAGTAATATGCTAACAATCCTTACCAAAAGAAAATGGGAGCACCTGCTGTGCCTGGGATGCTGGAGGGAGCAGTTCCAGATGCAGCATCTGGGGACATTTTCTCTGGCCACCATTATCCCTCAAGCTGTTGAGCTGGCAGTGTTGCTTTCTGAAGTTCATTTTTAGGAGCCATTGGAAGTTCCAGTTCTGGACAAGGGTTTAGGAGATCATGGGGTAACTTTTGTGTAAGTAAACAAAATGCATTTTACAGAAGTTGTAAGGTGTTGGCAGATTTCCCCAAGGGGAGCTCCTGGGAGGTCACATTGTGAGAACAGCTGGAATGTGCTGGCTGTTCCCATCACATGCAGAAGTGTGAAAAGATGTGCCACATGAGGGAAACTTCTAGAGGTGAGCTCCAAGGTCTGGAAAGCAGCCTGTGAGTGTGGGTGGAAGAGCTTATTGAAATGTAATGTGCCCAATAAACAGTGAACATCTAACCCCAGTGAGAGAAGCACCAGGGCAGAGGAGACTCCTCATTAGATGCCTCCCATCCCACGACCCTTTTTTCACCATTCCATCTGCCTTTCCAATACTCCTTAGCTGTTACTGCTGTTGCAACAGTACTCCTGGTACTGATAAGCAGTGGGAAGAGACAGAAACTAGGGAAAGGCATGGAAAGGTGCTTTGTTTGGGAAGACCCACCATGCAGGGAACATGCTCTGTGTGGGACCTGCCATGCTGTTGCAACTTAGCAGGGCCAACCAGCTGGCCTCTGTGGCTCTGAGCTTGTTTGTGCTACATTGGGGGTTCCTCCACACTGGTCTAACCACTGGGATTAGTGGAAAGCTCTATTTTTGTTTTTTAATGCAAAGTTTCTTACAAAATTAATATCTTTGAGGGAGTAATTTTGCTTTCTTCAGAAATGGCTATTTTACCCTGGAAAGTTTGGAAATCAAAAAGATTTGCCAGCAAACCAAAGAATTCCCACTGTTTTTCGAAACCAATAATGAACAGTTAGAAAAGGGGATGAAAGAAATTGAAATCTGCTCTATGCCTGGATCTGAGTTTCACTTAAAAGTTGGTATTGGACAAGACTACCTTACAGTTTATCAGATGCTGGCAGACCGTGCTGAAAAACCACCACAGCTCTCAAGGACTGGGTTGACACTTTTGCTGTTGTTACATTTACTGTCTGCTTGCTGGTGTGTACTTGTCACATGAGATGTCACTATTCACCTGGAAGTGCGGGCAAACCGTGATTGCAGCCCACAGGAGAGGACAGAAAAAACATCCTAGGAATGACAGGAATCCCAGTGATTTGGACAAAAAAATCTAACCAACCAACCAAAAAAAACCCAAAAACCCACAAAAAACCCAAAACAAAACAAACAAAAACAACAACAACAAAAAACAAACAAACAAAAAAAAAACCACACCAAAAAACCCCCAAAAAAACCAACAACCAAACAAAAAAAGAAAAAAACCACGCAAAACCAAACCAAAAAAACCCAAAACAAACAAACCAAAACCCAAACCAAATTTAAACCCATCAGCTTTCAGGGTTTGTATTCTTTTTGCCTGAGCAGGAGTACATACGTATGTTTTAAATCCAGTTCAGAAAGCAATGTCAAAATATATTTTGTAGCATTTGAAAATGCTACACAGATGTTCACTGAGAGACAACTGGGAACAGGTGGTGAAAAATGGATTGTTGTTGCTTTTCTTTCTGTGAGAATAATGCCCCTAATCCCCTTCTTGCCTAAATGAAAATACAATAACCTTGTTTGCAAGCTCTCACGTAAAGTTTGTCTTGCTCCTTGGGAAATCTTGGTGCTTCTGCAAATTTGCAATGAAATTATGCACAGATCCAGGTGCTACTGATGTAGCCAAGGTGCAACCAAGATGTGTTTGATGCTTTCTTCAGTTTTTTTGTTGCTTGTTTGCTTGTTTTGTTGGTTTTTTGTTTGGTTTGGGGTTTTTGTTTGTTTTTGTTTTGATTTAGAGTCTCTCTAGCTAAGTAAACTGGCCATCCTGCAGAAGGGAACAGTTACTTGCAGAAGTCTGTCTGGTCCCCAGCCAGGCTGATGGGATGTTTGCAAAGAGAAGTTTCTGTGAGGGTGAGAGGAGGAATAATGAAAACATTTCATGTCAGAAAAACTGTAAAAGAAGGAGGAGAGACTTGGTTTGAGAAAAGGAAATTAGGGATACAAGAACCAGACAGTATTATTAATTTCTGCAAGGGAAAATTTCTCCGCTTTGAGTCAGCTCAAGGATTTCACAGCAGCTTTCCAAAGAAAGCCCAGGTACCTCTGGAAATGACACCAGTGCTTTAGTACTTCTATGGGTAAGCTCTGGCAGATCTAACTGCTGTGATTTGAAACGTGGCTGTCCCAGATGTTTGCCTTGCTTGCTGACTAGAAATTGCTGCCTTAGAGGAATATGTGGCATGTGCTAGGCTCTCAGGGCTCGAGTTAACAGGCTACAGGAGGAAACTGCTTTCACAGGTTTTTGAGCTGACACCATGGACCATGTACTGAGACACTTGTGGCATCAGCTTGTGGCCAGTGCTGCTGTCCCTTGTATTGGGTAATCTCTGCTGAGGCCCAGGGGGCAGGCAGGGAGCAACAGCTTGGATCAATGCAGATAAACCTGTCTGCCAAAACCCTGCTCTCTGAGATGCAGGCACTGCAAAGCTGAGGCTCTGTGGTTCAGGCACTGGGCAATGCTGGCCTTTGTCTGGACTGAAGATGTTTCCCCCTGAGCTGCAGCACCCAGAGGCTGTGCAGGACAAGGCACATGGCAGTGCTCAGGGGTGTCACAGTTGGGACCCTTGGCTGTCAATTCAACCATTTTTTAAAGTGAGTTTCAGCTGTTTACACATATATACCTAACTCTCTGCTCATGATTTAGGGTTCCCTTTTACAGTTGGTGAAGACTGATTCTGAAATCCCAAATGACCTTTAAGTTCATCTAAAGTAGGTGAGAAATCACAATTTGAAAATGCCTATATTTCTTCATTAGTGCTAAGAAAAAGCTAGGATTTCTCACCCTGATTCTGAAGTTAAATTGAACAAATCTTATGTTTTGTGTCCAATTTTCTGAACATTTTCTATAATTCTGTAGTTTGCATCCTCAGAAACCAATGCTGAATTTTCATACCAAGACAGATTTACCAGCAGTGCACTTTCCCTTTTGTAGCAATATTTGTGCTAATAATAATAAAATTGTTATAAAATTTATCTGCACAATTTAAAAAACTGATTAGCAAGTGGAAGAATAAAAAGAACCAAGATAGTACAACAGTCAATTACAAAAACATTTAGATTTTTGAAGGAGGAAAAAAAAAAGATTCCTTTTATAAGACATGCTGTAAATAGAAAAAGGTAATACTAGGTGTTGTAGATTCCACTTTACTGTGCACTTCAATCCACCAAGGATGGCTGCATTTGAATAAGGATGAAGTAATTTCTGTAGCTAGGCCTGTTTATGTAGAACTTGGGGGTGTATTTGCTATTTAAATGGAAAATAGTATTGCAATGCTTAAAAGCTCTGGTGTGTCTCTGTGATGTGTAAGCTGTTTCTAATCTGTATTTGAAGTTCTGTGCTGTTTATCTTGAGATCCAGGTTGATGTTAAAACATGTTCCTTTTTTACTGGGGAATTTTCTGCTTGCTTCCAAAAAAGATCATCAACAAAGAAGATTAAATGAATTAAAGCCTTCTTGCATATTCCAGCTCTCAGCAAGGCTGAGAACAACCTATAGGAGTCCCCTGGTTTTGGGATGTGTTATTTGAGGAGTTTTATTTAGCTTGATGATGCCACTCACATCAAAATTATGCTTAAGAAATAAGAGGCTCTAGATGGTAAAATAATATTATGGTGAACACCAGCCCAAAGCCTCACACTACCTCTGCAGGTATGTCTGAATTGCTAACTGAGGCAAGAGCTCAAGAGATAATTTATGCCCATTACACTCAGGATCCATGTGCTTTCTAGCTACTCTCTACTGTAATCTGGCTGCATATCAGCATAAGGGCATCTTTAATGTAACTCAGAAGAGCACCCTTGTTGTGACAGACTGGATTGGGTTGGGAGGGACCTTCAAGTTCATCTAGTCCCAAGCCCTGCCATGGGCAGGGATGCTGCTCTCTAGATCAGGTTGTTCAGAGTACCATCTAATCTGGCCTTGAACACTTCCAGGGATGGCACTTACAGCCACCCAGAGCAACACTTCCAGCACCTCACCAGTCTCCAAGTAAAGAATTTCTCCCTAACATCTAATCCAAATCTGCCCTCTTTCAATTTAAAATCATAGCCCCTTGTCTTGTCACTATCTGCCCATNAATCATTGCCCCTTGTCTTATCACTATCTGCCCATATAAAAAGTCCCTCTCCCTCTTTTTTATAAGGACCTTAAGGTACTGGAAGGCCACAGTAAGACCTCCCCAAAGCCTCCTCTTCTCCAGGCTGACCAACTCCAGCTTTCTCAGCCTGTCCTCATGGGAGAGGTGCTTCAGCTCTCTGACCATCTTTGTGGTCCTCATTTGGACCTGCTCTAACAAGTCCATGTTTTTCTGGTGCTGAGGACCCCAGAGCTGGATGCAGCACTCCTGGTGGGGTCTCAGGAGGGCAAAGTAGAGTGGGTGAATCCCCTCCCTCGACCTGCTGGCTACGCTGCTTTTGATGCAGCCCAGGGTGCCATGGGCTTTCTGGGCCGTGAGTGAACACTGTTGGCTTCATGTCCAGCTTTTCACCCACAGGAACCCCCCAGTCCTTCTCTGCAGGGCTGCTCTCAATGACTTCTTCTCCCAGTCTGTGCTCATGTCTGGGATTGCCCTGACTCAGGTGCAGCACTTCACTTGGACTTGTTGAACCTCATGAGGTTCCTGCAGGCCCACTCCTCAAGCTCCAGGTCCTCACCAACTGCATCTTGTCCTTAAGGAGTGTTAACTGCACCACTCAAATTCATGTCATCTGCAAACTTCCTGAGGCACTCGATCTTGCTGGTCATTACTGCATTTATCTTCTTGGTCATCAGAGAACATGACAACACAGCTCTGAGCTTGCACATTTGGATGCATATGCTGATTCCTTTTGGTGGTGGAATTGTTGACATGGTTGATAATACTAGAGATACATAGAGATATGATCATACACAAGATGTGGCAACCTAACCTCTAAACTCAAGCAACACTAAGGGAGAAAAATCATTTTTTTATTCCTTTTACATGTCAATCCTCAAAAACAATACCTACTCCACTTTCTCTGTTTACACATTTTTCCCACAGCAGTTTTAGTGTGGAAATGGCTAAGACACAAATGTAATTTCCAAGCAGATCAAAGTGTCAGCTTGCATCCAGCATGGGAGACCATGCTGCATTCAGCAGGGAGAGCCAAGGAAAGGGCTTGCCCTGTCCTCACCTGTGCCCAGGTTGCTGTCACAAATTCCCTGCTGTCAAGGTTTGTGGATGATGTTCAGCTGCTGTTTGCATCTTTTAATATAAATCATTATTTTTAAAGATATGGGCAAAGAAACCCTAAATATGATTCCAGTTCTCTTGTATACATTACAGAGAGAAATAAAATTAAGTTTCTTAGGCTCAGCTGAGTTAGGGTCAGAATTAGACTAGTATTGCAACTTTGAATCCCCAAATACAAACACAAATTTTGCTCCACTGGCCATATAGAAAAAAAAGAGAAAAACATTACATGGTTTAGAATTTACATGGAAAGCTCTGTCTACTCGGACTTCTACACAAAAGGGTAAGCATTCAACGACAGAAAAAGGATTTTGTGCTTGTAAATTATACCAAACTGGGAAGCAAAATAGTGCAAATTGAGATGATCTGTGAGAAGAGAACTTTTGCAAAACAGACCCAGAGAAATGAGGCAGAGGTCCTCCTGAAACAATAATGAACAATATTGGAAATACTGGATTTTTTTT